>ML419947.1:0-35266 GCA_005239525.1 Nicotiana knightiana | reverse complement strand
TAGGAACTAGCAAGAAGACAGCTGACAACTCTCAACTCATGTTAGAAGAAAATGTAGGCAGACAAAAGGATGAGTTGTATAATAAAAATGAACATATAAGAGTGCTGGAAGAGGAACTTGGAAAGGTCAAACATGAACTGGATCGAACATGCAAATGGAATAAATCTTCTGATGCCTTGACATGGCTTCAAGAAAATCACATTAGCAATAGAAGAGGACTTGGCTTTGGGAGTCAACTGCCTAAATGGGATCCCAAAAGTAAGTACCTCACACTTCCTGAGAACAAAATCTGCACCCACTGTGGTAAGACTGGTCACTACAAAATTGAATGCAATGCAAAAGAGCAGGCCAGTCAAAGGAATAAAAGTTTTGTTCGAAAGAAAAATTGGCTGCCAAATTGGGCCAGAAGAAGCTTAATTCATCCTTTTTCTCATAGAAAAGGACCCAAACTAGTTTGGGTTCTTAAGAATAACCCATGATTTTATTTTGTAGGTTCAAGTGATAGGGATCAGTCAAATATGGTACTTGGATCGTGCCTGCTCAAAGCACATGACAGGGAACAAGGAACAGTTCCTTTCACTTGAAAACCTCAAAGGAGGAAATGTCTCCTTTGGAAATGGGAAGAAAGGTGAAATTATTGGGGTTGGTGAGTTAGGTAAGGATGACACACGTTCCATTGAGAACGTTTACTTGATAGATGGCTTGAAATATAGCCTAATAAGTGTGTCACAACTATGTGACAGAGGTTACCTGGTTGCATTCACTTCTACAAAATGTTTTGTGATTAATCTTATCACTGACAAGATTATTTTGCAGGGAAAAAGAGTGAATAATATCTATATCATAGATCTGTCCACACTATCAGAAAACGAATTAACTTGTTTGAGTGTGTTGAACAATGATCCCCTCCTTTGGCACAAAAGACTTGGACATGCAAGTCTATCTCAACTCAACAAACTAGTCTCCAAGGACTTAGTGATAGGTCTCCCTAACATTAAGTTCAAGGAAGACAAAGTTTGTGAGGCTTGTGCAAGGGGAAAGCAGGTAAGGTCCTCTTTCAAAAACAAGAAAGTAATAAGTACCACCAGGAAAATGGAACTGGTTCATATGGATCTATGCGGTCCTATGAGAACATTAAGCAGAGGTGGTAAGAGATATGTAATGGTGCTTGTTGATGACTATTCTAGATTTACCTGGACATTGTTTCTAACATCTAAAGATGAAGCATTTGATATGTTTACTTCTTTTGTTAGAAAAATACAGAAACAATTAGGAAATCAACTTGTATCAATAAAGTCTGATCATGGCACTGAATTTGAAAATGCAAAGTTTGCTGAATTTTGTGATGAACATGACATAGATCATAACTTTTCTGCCCCTAAAATTCCACAACAAAATGGAGTTGTTGAAAGAAATAACAGAACCTAGGAGAAGGCATGTGAAAATGCTCGCCAGAAAGACTGTGGCCTCTGGCTCTCTAGCTAGGAAATTGAACGCAAAGCTTCAAGCTAGCCAGACCCAAGAATTTGAGAACTCCAATGACTCTTTCAAGTCCGCCACTAAGGGGGAAGCAACTAGTTCTTCCGATTCTGAACAGGTAACATCTAAAATTGGGTCTGAGCCTGTCACTTCTGAAAATAGGTTTATTTTAATTGGGTCTGTAGTGGATGTTGAGATTTCTGATAGGAGAAGAAGAGGCGATAAAAATAACTTTGTGAAAGAAATTGAGAGAGAGGGAGAAAGAAGTACTGTGAGGGGAACAACGGAAGGAGGCACTCCATTGGCAATTTGTGGAACTGTCCCAGTGGTTGTTGAAGAAGGTGCCAAGGATTTAGGGGGAAGTAATTCTAGAGAGGCTGCAAAGGGGATGGAAAATCTTCAACATGCAACCGATGAACCTGGTTCATCCATTGAGGAAACTTTGGCTAATCTTATGAGAAAATTAGAGGAGAGCTATAAACCCAAAAAGAAGAGGACACCCAAGACCAAGAAAGCTGCTCCTCCAGTGGAAAGCAAGAAAAGAAAAGCCACTCCCTCTGCTGATGCTTCCATTCCTAGAGGTCGCACTACAAGGAGTACAATTAGGCAGAGTGAAGAGGAGTTGCAGAAAGCTTTGAGGGAGAGCAGGAGAAAGAAAGCTGAAAAGGGGAAGGCAAAAGTGTTTGAGCCCGCAGAGGCTGTTGATGTTGAGGATATGGACCTGGTCCATCAAGAGGAACAAATGTCAGAAGTTGAGATTGAGACACCCAAACCAAAGAAGGCCAAGACTTCTTCCAAGAAGTTAGCATCTGTGTCTGCTGCACCCTCGACTGTTGCTAGGAGAACTAAGTCCACAAAGAAATCAAAGAAGGCTCAATTTGATGATGATGATGAGTGGAGTGGTTAAGAATCAGAGGAGTCTGGTGGAGAGACATACAAATTGACAATATTTGGGAAGCGCATGATACTAAAGGGAAGGTTGCTGAAGGATCTTGAAGAATCCGACATGATTTACCTTGTGGACACTCTGGACGTGCAGGGCTTGAAGGACATGGTCCTTCAACTAGATAGCAGGCTGGCCAGGAGTGAGATTGTCGAGTTCATGAAAAATGCAGAGGTCAAGGATGGCATGGTCTCCAGTCAGGTAAAGGGGCTTAAGATTTCCTTTTATGCCAAGGAGCTGGGTGAGATTCTTGGGATTCGCGCTGAGGGATATGATGATTATACAAGGCAGAGGTGGCCTAGCTTGGATGACCTTCCTTCTGCACTGCGAATCACCAGGAAGTTCAGTGATAATGCTGAAGAAGTGGAACCAAGGGCTATGTTCAAAAGCGAGATGAAACCTCAACACAAAGTGGTTTTTGAGTTTGTCAATAAATGCATACTGACCAGGAAAGAGAGGAGGCACATAGCAAACTATATGAATTTAACTCTCATGGAGTGCCTGGACAGTTGAAGGCAAATCAACTGGCCCTCTTTCATTATTCAGTTGCTGGACAGGGTGGTAAATGGCTCCAAGGCTCATGCTATCCATATGGGTTCATCCTAACGACAGTGCTGGCTCACTTCAAAGTGCCCGTGAAAAAAGCAGAAATGGCCACTGTCAAGGACCATTTTGGGAAGAACACGCTTCTGACATGCGACTATGTTGTGAATGTTCCTGAAGTTGAACCTGGTTCATCAAGGAAAACGCCTGTGAATAGCAAGGTCAGGGCGCTTGTGCATGAAGGTGGGGTTAAGGATGCTGAAATACTTCGCCTGAAGACCCGCCTTACAGAGGTTGAGACTGAGCGGGATGCTCTAAGAGCTGAACTGGCAAAAATGAAAAGGAGAAGAATGAAGGGATTCTTCAACAAATGCTCTCTCTTCTCCAAGTAAAGAACCCAAACTCCACCCCTTCCCAGCCTTAGGTGTCCAGTGCCGTCCCTTACCCCTCTATGACCCAGTTCGGGATTTTTTTTGCTATCTTTTGCTCATGACTGTAACTGCTTTTATTTCTTTGTGTTTAGTGCCTGAACAATGCTCTTATCAATGAATTGTGCTGTTTTTGCTCTTACCCATTTTGTCTCACTTTCCTTGATAGTTTACATCCATGGTTTACTATTGATGATTAATCCATATTTGCACTTGCAGTTGCCTCAGTGGCCATGAGTAATTATTATAAATCTGGTAATTCTAACACTTTGCAACTTTTTGATGATGCCAAAAGAGGGAAGATGTGCAATTTGAAAATTGTGATATTTATAACCTAATGAACCTTGTTCTTTATGAAAAATGCTTAATACTATAAAAAAGTGTCAATGTTGGATTAAAGTGATTACATGCCTAAGCACAGAGTTTGTCATCATCAAAAAGGGGAAATTTGTTGGATCAAGAAGTTGAATGGTTTTGAAGATTGACAAATGAACTCAGAGTCGAACCAAGTCCATCACTGGAGACATAGACATGCAGAGTTAATGGCACGTGAGGTGATCACAAACAGGAGATAAACACAATCAGTGATCTGAAGATATATCTACTGATCGAAAAGGTTGAAAATTGATAGGGAGATGGACTCCTTATTCAGTAAGGACAGAATCAAGATAGAAGAGGATCTAGGGAGTTGAGATTAACTAGAACTCTTCCACCAAGGAAGAGTTGCATCCGAATTCTAGTATATCTCCCTTTCTACTGGTCCTATATATTGTCAAGTGTTCTTATTGAACAGGTGCGCACAAACATAGAAGCAAAACAAGAATTGAGAACAAAATTACCAAAGCAATTTTGTAAGCAGTTCGTGTGAGAATTTCTTGTGCGATTCTGAAGCTACTTGAACCAGTTAGAAGAACCAGTTCCATCTGTTGTCTTTTAGTCTAGTTTATTTGTAGTAGATGATTACAAAGTGTATCTTTCAGCTTTATCTAGAAGCATTTGTAATAGGTACTGAGTATTCAAGTTAGAGTTAACTTGAAGGTTGTCGCAAATAGCTAAAGGCTAGTTTGTCACAAGGGGATTAAAGTTAGTCCTTAGGTTTACAAAAGAGTTTATTTTGTAAATGCTGTTTGGCTCATTGATTTAATGAAGAGTTTGGGAAAATCCTACTGAAAAGTAGGTCGTGATTTTTTCACCTTTTGAGCCAGGTGTTTTTCACGTAAAAATTGCTGTGTTCCTTTATTTTCTGCAATTATTATTACGCAAACTGTAGGAGTTGGAACACATAGAAGAACCTGGTCCTTCTATAACTACTGCACGCGAAAATTGATCACCACACAAATCACCTCCTCTTATGTGGTATTGACATAAATAAATAACAAAAACTTAGCTAGTGTAAGTACTTCAATATAGTCATAACTTGAAAATTAGTACAAATGCAATCAGTTCCAGATTTAAGCGGAGACCCACTTGATCTGCAATTGTTCACTGTTATTCTTCTCCTAGTTTGCTTCTGCGACAATTGAGCTGTTATAGGATAATAAGAATCATAAAAAAGGGATACATTGCTATTGTTTCTTTGTCTAGTGAACCTTTGTTTCTTAACAATGATTGAAAGGTCATGCCTAGAGTAGGGCGGTAATCGAAGGTTAATCCCTTTTTGACCTCCTTTCTTATAGTATCTGATATTTGAGTTACCATTTTGTCTATTACAATGGTCTCTTCGTGATTTTGTCTCCTCTACTTTCACTTTTCTGAACCCGTGAATCCTTCCGATTGTTATTTTCATTTTATTAAATTTGAACTTCAGTACATAAGTACAATCAAACCTTTCTATAACAATATTCTTATATAACAATACTTTTTTTTTTATAAAAGTTAAGCTTTTTCGAAACTAATTTTTAATTATGTTATAATATATGTTCTCTATAATATTACTTTACTATAATAGACAAAAATATTCGAAACAAATAAAATTGTTATAGAAAAATTTAACTGTATTAAAGTTCGAACTTCAATCAATATTGAATGAATTTTTGATAACTTTCTTTAATTGTACTCAAAAGCTTTCGTACCAAAGTTTGCAAAAGTCTGTCAATAACACAAGGTGGTGCGAGGTCCAGTTTGAGGCCCTTGGTCTTTCACAAGTCTTCAACAATGCGGCGAGCTGATCTTTAAAGATCGAAGGTCCATTCACTTTTTTAAAATTGAATTGGTTCAACGTTACTTTCACGCTTCTACTTTAATCTTCATGAATATTTTATGATTAAATTTCAAATACATTGCAACTGCTGGCTATGTTGTAAACAACACCAAGTGGCTACTTGGTGGCATTTATACTAGAGGAATTAACCCAAATAGCTATTTATTCAACCATTTAAACTAAAAATAGCCGGTGAATATATAATATATACATGTTTTATATATTATATGTGTATAATTGAGTATAATTAATGTATATGGCTAGAAAAAAAGTAAACAATGGATATTAACAATTATTTATTTAAAGATGTCTTTCTACCATGACACTTTTCCATGGGCAATGCCCGTCTGATATCGAAAATTTTGTATTAAATGAATTCCAGTATACAGTTCTCTTTTACGGTAGAAGAAACCAAAATAAAAAATAAAATCATTAGTATATCACTTTTATGTTAGCAAATTTATCTGTTAAAAGCGATATCAAGTGTATAAAGTGTAAAAGGAATTTAATCTATAGTTTTGTTAAACTTATTTAAAAAAGAAAGATTATTGAAGACTAAATTCTATTTGGAGATTTTACGAGAACTTTTGGAGAAATTATTTTTCAAAAGTTGTACTTGTATTTAATTGGAGTATATTATATTAATCCTCGCTTGAATTACCTTTAGTTAATTGCTTAAAAATTTCTACTGTTCACATATAGACACATTTGTAACACTTCAAATTCAAAGATATAATCATTACTGGATTGTCCAAATACCTATTGAAATAGACCAATATTTGATCCCTTATTACACTTGCCTACTGTACACTACGTACTTACGATAAAAATAATTGTACTGTACATTGCATATCTATAAACGAAAAAGAAAACATTAAAATAAAGGAAATCATATTATAAAACCAAAATGGTCATTCTTGGGATCGAAGAGGTAGATGAAATATGGGGAGGTAAGCATTAAATTAGAGGATAGTCATTCTAATGTATGGACGCTTGAAATTTGTATCTACACAACAGGTTGTGTTTGCTGTTAATAGTAGTTGTTGCTTTTGGTTGAGCTTCAAATAATTTGTAGGAGTGGTGTCCATTTTGAAAGATTAATAGACATATCAAAAGGTGGTGGCAGTTGTCATTTAAATTTGCACTATTTGTAGGCCAAAATCTGCCATAAGGATATTTAGCGTAATATGGCGTTAAGGAAAGAGTCGGTCGAGGTGGACCATGAAGCAGCAAAGTCATTGATCGAGGTGTCAGCCATGAGCCATAGTCGAGATGCCGACGAGAGCCGACGAGAGTCGTAATCAAGATGTCAACAAGGGTCGAGGTCGAGGATGGATATTGATGACAAGAGCTGTAACGGCTAGTTTGTCAGGGTAGGATATTAAAAGCGAATATTTTAGTAGATATTCTCTGCACTTGTACTACTATGGTTTCTTTGGAAAATGTCCCATATAAATAGAGAGAAGAGACAATGATATGGGCATGTAATGTTCATTTGATACGAACACTTTTCAGTGGAAGATTCTCTCCCACTTATAAAAATATAAAGATTGTCTTTCGAGAGCCGATGAGAGTCGTAATCGAGATGTCAACAAGGGTCGAGGTCGAAGCTGGATATTGATGTATCACTTTTCAGTGGAAGATTCTCTCCCACTTATAAAAATATAAAGATTGTCTTTCGAGAGCCGACGAGAGTCGTAATCGAGATGTCAACAAGGGTCGAGGTCGAAGCTGGATATTGATGACAGGAGCTGTAACGACTAGTTTGTGAGGATAGGATATTAAAAGAGAATATTCTAGTGGATATTCTCTGCACTTGTACTACTATGGTTTCTTAGGAAAATGTCCAATATAAATAGAGAGAAGAGACAATGATATGGGCATGTAATGTTCATTTGATACGAACACTTTTCAGTAGATGATTCTCCTCCACTTACAAAAATATAAAGATTGTCTTTCGACAAATATTCATGCTCATATTATTCCACATCTTTCCACCAGATCCGAGGATTGTTCAAACAAATTTTGGATCTTTTTGTCACTCATCATTGTCAGGAGAAATATTCGTCCAATCCATCCATTATTGAGTGAATTATTCTCCTTAATTACTTGAATACCATTTATTGCTCACACTTTAAGAATATTCTGCACTTGTTGTCATCAATCATTTATGGGTCTATCCCCACCTTCCGCACATTTTTTGGATTTGCATCTAGAGTTATTATCCTTAACTAGATTTAGCCCATCATTATATAAATTTAATAGTTTAACCGAAAGTTACGCTTTTTGGTCAAACACACTAGTTTGCAAACCAGATACATAAACTTACAATTTTTGCATTCGAACACTCCAACTTGATGGAATGAATACTAATAAATACATCCAGTAGAGTGTGTATATTGTTTGACCAAAAAGTTTAGAGCCTGTTTGTTAAACTAATTAAATAATGAGATAGAGGGTCAATCCTAGCCGAAGATAATTAACTCTAGATCTGAGATCAAAAGCAGGAATAAACAAGCATAGTGGAACAATAAAATCGGTTACAGTCTCGATTAAATTTCATAATATAAGAAAAAGACGATAACTTGAATAACATCAAATGGTAACGGAAAGTAAATAAGGAAAGATTCACCAAATCTTGGGCGAGATATATCTCCGTTTATTTGATAGAGTCGAACCATAGATAAATACAAAGATCCTGAGATCTTTCCCCCTTTTGGCGCAAGGCCTGAGGTGATGGACCATTCTCCTTCTAAGAGAGGTGTGTGTCTGTGTTATTGAGCTAGCCCCCCCCTTCGTTACCCTCTCTCCTGATATTTATACAAAACACTTTCCTTATCCAGCGGTCTTTAACCAGAGTTCCCAAGTTCTTAGAATATCATGTAGAGTAGTCCTCTAAAATGTCTAAGTGTCAAACTAACCATTCGAGCCGAACCGAGTGTTCGACCTCGACCGTAGCTGACCCACTCATCGATACATTGCTTACTGTACGAGACTTTGAGTTGATTGACTCCCGGTCCTTATTCCTTAAGTAGAATCCTTTTGATCAGATTTTGACCATACAGTTAGACGTGGTCGTGGGTTCAATACCCACAGACGGTGCTAAATTGTTTGACCAAAAATTTTAGGGCCTTTTTGTTAAACTAATTAAATAATGAGATAGAGGGTAAATCCTATCCGAATATAATTAACTCTAGATCTAAGATCAAAAGCAGGAATAAACAAGCATAGTGGAACATCAAAAACAATTAGAGTCTCGATTGAATTCCATAATATAATAAAAAGACGGTAACTTGAATAACATCAAATGGTAACAGGAAGTAATTAAGGGAAAGATTCACCAAATCTTGGGCGATATAGATCTCTATTTACTGATAGAGTCGAACCATAGACAAATACAAAGATCCTGAGATCTTTCTCCCTTTTGGCGCAGGGCCTAAGGTGATGGATCATTCTCCTTCTAAGAGAGGTGTGTGTCTGTGTGTTTGAGCTAGCCCCCATTCGTTACCCTCTCTCATGATATTTATACAAAACACTTTCCTTATCTAGCGGTCTTTAACCAGAGTACCCGAGTTCTTAGAATATCATGTAGAGTAGTCCTCTAAAATGTCTAAGTGTCGAACTAACCATTCGAGTCGATCCTAGTGTTCAACCTCGACCGTAGCTGACCCACTCGCCAATACATTTCTTCCTGTATGGGACTTCGGCTTGATTGACTCTTGGTCCTTCATCTTTAAGTACTATCCTTTTGTTCAGATTTTGACCATACAGTTAGACGTGGTCGTGGGTTCGATCCCCACAGACGGCGCTAAATTGTTTGACCATAAAGTTTAGGGCCTTTTTGTTAAACTAATTAAATAATGAGATCGAGGGTAAATCCTAGCCGAAGATAATTAACTCTAGATCTGAGATCAAAAGCAAGAATAAACAAGCATAGTGGAACATCAAAAACAGTTAGAGTCTCGATTGAATTCCATAATATAAGGAAAAGACGGTAACTTGAATAACATCAAATGGTAACGGAAAGTAAATAAGGGAAAGATTCACCAAATCTTGGGCGATATAGATCTCTGTTTACTTGATAGAGTCGAACCATAGATAAATACAAAGATCTTGAGATCTTTCTCCCTTTTGGCGCATGGCCTGAGGTGATGGATTATTCTCCTTCTAAGAAAGGTGTGTGTCTGTGTGTTTGAGCTAGACCCCGCTTCATTACCCTCTCTCCTGATATTTATACAGAACACTTTCCTTATCTAGTGGTCTTTAACCAGAGTACCCGAGTTCTTAGAATATCATGTAGAGTAGTCCTCTAAAATGTCTAAGTGTCGAACTAATCATTCGAGCCGATCCGAGTGTTCGACATCGATTGTAGATGATCCACCCGCCGATATATTGCTTCCTTTACGGGACTTTGACTTGATTGACCCCTGGTCGTTCTTCCTTAAATAGAATCCTTTTAATCATATTTTGACCCATACAGTTAGTCCCTCCGCCTGTCGGGGTCGTCTTTGGACGAGCTCGGTGGGCGGACCTCGCCAGTTTGCAAATTGAGAAATCTGAGCATCTTAGTCGAGGGGAAAACTTTTTAAGGTAAGGTGGCGATGTGACGCTTTGAGAACCATACCTGACCATTACGTCAGCTTGAAATGAAGTCAATGTGCCATGTGTCATTATGGCACACGTTCCCTATACGTTACATCGTTTCCTGTGCCTCTTCTGTTTTGGAATTAATGTGGTGGCGTTTGGCTTTACCGCTCAAGGTGCTTGTATTCTTATAAATAGAGAAGAGAATTTCTCGTTTGGGTTACTGTGTTTCCCAATCGTTCGAAAAAACCCCAGGCTCTCTCTTCTCCTTTTTAAGATTCTTACATCTCCATCTGTCTTTTTTTAAAGCTTCATGCCATTGTTATCCTCTTCACCTTAGCACTCCTTATCTATGCAACCAAAGTAGAAATGGATAGTTCGTCTTCTAACTTCGATAGAGCCGTCGGTACCGTTGCGTCAGAAACTGATATTCCCTCTCATGAAGAAGGGATAGCCATGGCGGAAGATGAGAACTTCCCCACTGTGGATGAGATAATTCCACGTTCGGGGAAGACTAGGACTGATTTCAAGAACTTTCTTGACGACGAGCCTGAGCCTGTCGTTTCCGAAATTGATGCTTCAGCGATTACTACGCTTAAGGATAAATGAAGGATTCCTGACCATGTTGAACTCATTCCCGCTGGTAACGACGTCGTGCAGATACATCGCCCGGGGTATTGCGCGTTTTATGCGTACCCGTTTGTCATTGGTTACACACTTTCCCTTCTGTCCTTGGAGGAGGACTTTTGCTGCCATTATAGTGTGTGCCCGGCTCAACTCTCCCCGTACATATACAAGCCTTTTCTTATGCTCATCAAGTACGCGGAACTGGCTAACCGGGGAATTTCTCTCTGTCACCTGCTTCACCTCTTCGTACCAAGTTTTCACAAGGGTACGATAATACACCTTCGTCATCGTGGGACCAAGTATCTGGTGGTAAAGATGGACGATAAGACTAATCGCCTCTTTTGGGCCCACTTCTTCTTTGTGAGGACGGAATATGTGGTGTCGAATCCTAACGGGTTCCCCGAGGAATGGAACTATGCTCGTAAATTTTTCTCCCGAATGGTTGTTCGTTGCTCCTTTCCGGTGATCTGATTGTTTTTCTTCCCTTCTTTTTTTATTGCAGCCGAGAAGGACCCCTTTTCTCTTGTCGGTGACATCCGTGATTGGGTGAGCCAAATCTTGCCTCACACGGCGGGGATTCGAATGTTGTTGCTGTTCCATGAGAGATATGGACGCAAACCTTCTGCCGGTGAGTCATTTCGTCCTGCCCTTAGCAACTTTGCCCTTCGTTCCGTCCTTTATTCCCTCTTGTTTCCTCTTTAGTTTAATCTTCTTTCGTTGGTAGGTCAGAGGGCCACGAGGAGGGAGAGGACTCCCATTCCTGCTTTCTGTCAATCGGGCGCCTCGATCGGACCTGTACCAACTGCAGTTGCAAGTGAGAGTGTTCAGACCGCTGCTGCTTTTACAGATTACGACCCCGCGCGGACTCGGCCACCAGGAAGTTGCTACCCTGGCGGAGGTTTCGGCTCCCCCAGTTTACTTGGTAGACGAGTCGTCACAGGGCGAAGGCGAAGAGGCTTCATTAAAGAGGCGGAGGATAGTGGCTGATGAGGCGACTGGGATCGAGGGGCCTTCGAGGGATGATCCCGTGTTGGCTGTGTACGAACCAGACGGTCGTACTATTTTGGGCATGGAGACCGTCCCCTTCTTGGGCGTGGAGGTGGTGCCTCTTTCGGGCGTGGAAGTGGTGCCTCTTTCGGGCGTGGAGGTGGTGCCTCTTTCGGGCGTGGAGGTGGTGCCCCACTCGGGCGTGAAGGTGGATTCCTTGGAAGGAGGGCAGAGTTTAGAGGTTGCTGCGGTTTTTCTGAGGGGCCATCGACTTCCCAGCGGGCCAATTCTCCCTCTTCGGCTAGCGAGATGGCGAAGGGAGTGGTTACAGACGACTATGAATCCGGTTCTGATATTGATCCTGAGGACGTAAGAATGTTTGAGGAGGGGTCACCTGGGTCGAGGTGGGATCGGATGGTTCTTCCCGCGTGATCAAAATTCCTTCGGATTACAACTTGTTGGAGGATACGGTGAGTCTGGTGCCCCAATTTGCCTTTCTTTGTTCCACTGCCGAAAATAGGGCCCTTCAGGAGACCATCGATGCTGGCCTGTCACAAGGCGTAGCCGGGATGGATTTGAGGGTGACTTCTTTATCGTTTTCTTCGTTTCGTGCCTTCCACTTTTGCTGACCATTTCTTTTTCTTCTATTTTCCTTCTTCAGACTTTTCTCTTGGAGTATGAGAGTGATCGTTGGAAGGAAAAATGGGCTGCCATTTTTTAGAAAATGGTCTCGAAGTACCGCCGGTATTGTGACAAGTGTCGCGAGATGCATGTGCGGCTCAGGGTGGGCATCAATCTTCAATCCCTTAGGGAGGATTTGGAGCGGAAGGATGAGGACCTGATGCGGTCCATTGGCAGATGCAGTGAATTCGAGGGGTTACTTAGGGCCAAAGAAGAAGAGCTCAAGGTGGGCATATGGGTTTTGGATGAGTGTGTTGATCTTCAGGCGAAGGTGGTAGCCCTGCGAGTGGAGCTTGAGCAAAATGCCACTTGAGTCGCTGGTCTAAGTGTCGAGTTGGTGGAGAAGGTGACTGAGTTGGAATGGAAGGTGTCCGAGCTGGAAAGGACTGAGGGAGCCCGAGTAGCGGCCTTGGCGAGGGCAGCAGCACAGGAAGATACTGTCCGCGTTCTTAGGTCTGAACGAGCAACTGAGATGGAAGCGGCTGCACTGAAGGAGGCGCGACTCGATGAGCGAATTGGTGGGCTTGAGAGAGATGTCTCGAACCCGGGCGATCAAGTTGTTTCTCTCGAGGCTGAGAGGGCAAGGTTGTTGTCTCAGGCACCTTCTCATGCATCTGCCTCTGTTGACGTTCGTCACTATTTGTACGAGATGTGGATCCATGGTGAGGCTCAGCGGGATATATATATAAGGGTTTGCTAACGGCGGGGAATGTTCTTGAAGCCACTTTCGATGATGTTCGTGCTAAAGAACATGAGGCCAGGCTTGCCTACGACTATGACCCCGCGACACCGGAGGCCAGTGAAGATGATGAGGCTGAAGACGGGCTTACTTTTGATGATGAATATACTGACGGAGAGGGCGGCGGTGGAGGTGAAGCCGCTGAACCAAGCGGGGAGAGGGGTTACAGCGCTATGGAGATAATTGATCGGTTCCAACCCTACACCACTATAAAGTAGCGAGGAGTGGTCGATGCAGTTTTACCCGAAAGGACGGGATCGATTTCCACAGGGAGTTAGTATTGGTTGGGAGTTGGGTTTCTACCTAATCTAGTTGTGCGTTTTGTTTCTAATTGAATTTCTAACCATGGTTGGGATTTGTTTCTATTCTAATTTTAATGCTACTGATTTCTGAAGAGTAATCTAACTACAATATTTTTGTGAGAGTTTTTCAAGTGATAAAAGGCACTAGGGAAGCGACTTCCACCTAGGCGAGTATCTAATAGGGTCTAGAATTTAGGACTGGCTTGTTATATTTGGGGTCATGATATAACCTTCACACATAATTACTCACTCTATACCTCTCGGTAATTGAGTGACTTTGCCTGAATTGGATTCTCAAGCCTAATTGGGTGTTCAAATAATGCAAATTAAATTGGCTCAAGTCGGATATTACTATATCTAGATTTAACCCTTTAGTTGGGGCTATAAATCTCTTGAATTCACCCCAATTCCTTTTTAGCCTATTTTACCTAGACTTGAGCCCTCTTTTTCAAGAAATGCCCTAGTAAAAAAGGCACGAATCAGTGTTTCCAACCACCAATTCAACAGTTAAATCATGAAACAAGCTAAATATCACTAACCCATAAACAATTAAGCCCTAATTTTGAAGACCCATTAAATACCCACACTAGGGTTGGGTCACAACCCTAGCTAGGGGGTCTAGCTACTCATGATAATGATAGAAATCAAATATGAAGATGTAAAGCCATAAAAGTCAATTACAAGAAGAAAATCTAAAGATATAAGCTAAATCTACTCTAAAATTACTCAAAGTGGTAAAACGGTTGTTCACGAGCTCCCTAATACAAAACTTGACCTAAAAATGTGAAAAAATCTATTTATACACAACTGAAATTACTGGACAAAAATGCCCCTACGGAGGTTCCGCTGACAGCGTAATATTGGGCGCGTCCGCGCTTGGTCATTCGCGATCGTGCAACAACGAATGCAATCCATTTCTTCAAATTTGGACTTGGACTGGGCTAGGCTTCGCGGACTGCGTAAATAGTGTCGCGTCCGTGTTGACTTCTATCGCGGCCACTTAAAATGTTCGCGGACCGCGTTCCTCAGTTTAGCATGACTTGCAAACTCTCTGATCCTCCTATTTCGCTCCCAGCTGAATTTCAACCGCCTCCATGTCAGGAAACTTTGCAACCGCGTAATTTAGAGGCGGGATGCGTTCTTTGTTTGAACCAAGATTGCAAGGTCTCTGAACCTCGCTCCTCGCTGTCAGCGTAATTTCAATTGCAGGCGTGTAGAAGGTTTCGCGGCCGCAATTTTGTATCGTGGTCAGCGACAGTGTTAGCATTTGGTTGCAGCATATTTGAAATCACCTCCGCGAAGGGTCTTACGTGGCTGCGTAATAACATCGCTGACCACGCTCTAGTTCCATTCTTTGGGCTTGTGCAAGTTTGACTCCTTTATGAGTTTATTTTGGCTTCTTTGCCTCATTTTGACCAAAACCTGCAAGTAAGCACCTTAAGTTAGTTTCCGGGAGTACATTAACGCATTTTTTACCCAAAACCTAAGCAAAAGAGAGCAAATAATAGGCTAAAATCCCCATTTATCAACTCCCCCAAACTTAAGATTTTGCTTGTCCTCAAGCAAACAAGATACTTCCCACCTCCACAAGAAAAAGAAAGGAAAATTTCAGTTGTCCGAATGTGACTTCATCAAACTTCAATTGGAACTAACAATTACCCTCAACACGAATGCATTATTGACAATATTATACTATGACTTCTTGAGTTTCATAGGTCTAATGTGACACAAGAGCTTCAAGAGTTGGCTCAATTCATAAAAAAAACTCGCTCTCTCACGTAGGTCATTGTGGATCCCAGACTCCTCCTCTACTCTCCATGAGCTCATCTCACCTTATAGAATATAACAATCAAAATCGGGATTGTAAAGAAGTGCGCTAAGCACTCTCAAAAGAATGCCACAAGTCCGGCTCTAAGTACCATAGGCTTTCCCCTCATGTAAATCACCACTAATATAATCTCACTCAAATTGAAATCCTATAGGGATTTAGTGGGATGTAATGAAGGCTTTTTGGATCAAGGTCGGATATAATGGACTATGACGATATCATATTTCCTTAAGCACTCCACTTTCTCAATTCGGCTTATGCTTTCTTGACTCTTTAAGTCATTTTCTTCTTCCATGGGGGAACTATAAAGACACATCGTCACTCTTTTCTTCTATTTGACGCTCATTTTTCTCCTTTTATCATCATTCCAAGCCTTTCAACATTGATTTATTGAATCCTTTCAACCTTTACTTTTCTTTTTACATGTTTCTTTTTTGCTTTTCATACTTTTCTTTGCCTTTCCTTCTCATCAATTATTTTTTTGTTTCTTGAACCTTTCATCACTTTGAATTTCCTTGTCTCTTCCCCCAAACTTATGTTTATGACTATTGTTCATCATGAATGCTAAGGAAAGATTGTGTGTCAAGAGAGGGTCATTATAGAACGGATGAACGCTTGTAGCTTGGTTATTGAATAAAAAAGGCTTAGGATCAAAGGGGTTGACTAAGGATATTGTAATGATAGGCTATGGAAGTTTTCAAAGTTCAAATGGGACCAAGGAGAGCCTATAATCACTTCTCAAGTCGAGCTACACTTAGAATTTCTCCTAGAAAAACATTTGGGGCAAGTTCTAGACTTGTTGGCACGGAACTTGGACTTGCAATTCAAAACCTCACCTCTCAATCTACTGGATTGTTAAAGAGACTAGAGTCGAGGGCCCACAACAACCTTAGCTAGGATTGAATATTACAGATGGCTAACAGTAACCACTTGATCATATCTTTAGTCAACTCAAGATTCTAAAGATCACAACTAGAGTTAATCTCGTCAACAAACTTGTCTCTAACCATGAGGTCGAAGGTAAATGTGCTAGTGCCAAGTGAATCTTACTTGAGTCACTCTTATTCATTACTACTAAAAATCAAAAGAAAAAAAAAACAGACTCAATCCCTTAAGAAGGTTGTCACGCCATCCATCGTTGGGAAGAGCCACCCGGTTCACACAAATTCCATATTTGCAAAGAACCGTGTCATTAAGAAAACCAAAGGCTTATTGATCAGGAAAGTTGTAAAAATAAGCTACAAATACAAAAAGAAGCTACTAAATGAAATAAGAAGCTAATCTATTAAGGAAAGTTGCAAAAAGAAGTTATAAAGTAAAAATACGGAAAGTAAACTACATATGTACAAAAGGGTAATGAAACGAATATACACAAAATGAGGATGAATATATACATGGAATAGTAAAGTTATGTACATACCAAAAGTGAAAAGTACGAGAATGAAAGTACGAAAAGTAGAAAATAAAGAGAAACTGCATCAAAGTTATTACAGACCAATTATCAAAATCTCACATCAAAATAAGGCCATCCCCCAAATAAAAATTAGCATTGTCCTCAATGCTATAAGAAAAAATAGAATAGGGGAGGGATAGAGAGTAAAGAAAACTCCCTATGATGCCTCTGTCTGCATGGGGTCACTGGTGGGGTCCTGTGGCTGTCCAGACTCATCACCCCCCTTGGGGTCCTCCAGCTCAATCTCCAAGTCCTCGGTTTGGGGTATCACCACTCTCCTCACCGGCTCTCTATCAGCCTCCTGCTCTGGTATCTATGCTGGCTGAGCTGTCTGTGCTGCATGGGCAGTGTCTCCCATAATGAGATCTAGAGAAATGTCGCCGGCGGAAGTGAGATTTGCCACCTCCTTCTTCAACTCTTCTTGACCCTTCTTCACTTTCCTCACCTATTTTCCCAGCTCCTTGATTACTTTTTCATGCTTACCCAGAGACTCCAGAATCTTCTTCTGGTTGTCAAGAATACTCTTCAATGATTCCTCCAATGATGAAGGCATCTGGAACTGTGCTAGAACTGCCTGAGCTGCTACGACACTGGACAAGGAAAATAGCTTTGATGTAGCTACCTGCATCCAGTTGTTGATGCTGGCCAAAGTCTGATTTACCCTCAGTGCAATCTGAGGGTAAGCTGATGAAGAAGACACTGATGGTGGGATAGAAGTAGATGGCCCGGAGGGTGGATGTGGCATGTCAGCAGATGAACCCTCGGTTGTGGAAGGCTCGGACTCAGTGGTCACTACCCTTGGCTCTTCAGACTGGCCAACAGAGGTAGTGGCTTTACCTTTGGACTTGGGGTTGTCTAGACCCTGAAGGTTGTATCAGGAGAAGGGTCTCTTTGGATTCACTTTCGTATCAAAATCTCTCACATGTACATCCTGGTCCTCTAAGTACATGGTGAGGAAGTGTGGGTAAGGGTATGATCTCTCTTCTTTCCCGATAGCTCTGGTAATGACCTTGGACATAAGGTTCCCCATATTTATTGGGAACCCGCCATGATAGAAGCCACAATGATCGCCCTAGAGACCGGGATATCACTGTGATGCTGAGAGGGGTCTATCCGGGCACACGAAGGTGGACCACCCTTTTTATTCAAAGTTCAGGGTGTTCCTTAAAATTAGAACTCCAGGTGTAAGCCAAGCTAGAGTAGTCCCAGGAATGGCTATCACTGATGCAAGCCATGGACGGGCTAACTCATCCAATGACACCTTATCCACATAGCGGGATTCATCCACATCATCGAACCCATCATACTCATTCAGTGTCTTGCCATCAAATGTAATCTTCCGGTTCCGTACTTTGGTCAAATATGTACCCTTTTTGATGTGGGCGACATTAGCATAAAATTCCTTGTCCAAGTAGTCGTTGGCCTTCGGTAGCTTGCTAGTGAAGAACTTCCACCCCATCCTTTCATCGAATTGCCTCTTGACATTAGGATTCTGGGGTAGAAGATCTCGCTCTATGAATTTCCTCTCAAGTGTGAGTGACCTTTGAGGCCACCATTCCCGGAACTTGTGGTAGGATTTCTCACTGACGAATCTATCTTGCCACACCGTCGGGTTCCTTGATCTCGCCAAACCCCCAACCGCGTGTCGCCACCTCTCCCGTCATCCGGGACATCCTCGTCACTCTCAACATTAATTGGAACCGCTGTGGAGGCTGGAGTTATAGCAGTTGGGGAAGGTGGAGTCGGAGTCTCGCTATCTCCTTCTGAGCCCTCAGACGACCCAGACAAGGAAGTAGATTCATCGATGAGGTTAAAAGGCTTGGATTATGCCTCTTTTTGCGTTTGGGCAGCTTCCTCCTCAGAAATCTCCCGGGAGGGGACATATTCATTGGTCTCTGAAGTGTCAGTAGTGGGTTTTCAGAGGGTTTGTTTTGTCCCAATGACTCTTCGAGGAGCTAGGGGTGCAGTCTGTTTTCCTCTTCCCTGGCCCCGGGAGGATTCTCCCCTCCCTTGTTGTTTTTCCGAACCACCACGAGATCTAACCATTATATGCATACACAGTCAGTGAAAGCTCATTAGTATTGGTACTTAAGGAAGTATCAGATGAAAGCAGATAAATGATTACAGTATGTCACATGATAGTGGACCGCTGTCAGCAGAAAAAAGGATCAAGGTCAGCGGAAGACTAGGGTTTAGACTACCCAGCCCCTGAAGTTTGATCACCGCTGGCCGCGAAAATCTGGGCGCAACCGCGAAATCTGCATTGCTGTTCGCGTAAAAATTAACGCGGTCGCGGACCCAATTTAATAACTCTCTGATTGGCAGTTCTACGGTCCACGAAATTAGAAGCGTGACTGTGTAATGCAGGCCGCTGACCGCAAAACTTTTACCGCGGCCGCGAAGAAGTAAGCCATTTTTAACTCAGCAAATCCTATGAACACGGACCGCATAATTATGGCCGCGGAATTCAAACAGAACAAGCACTGACGAAGACTTTAAAACCTAGGGTTTTCACTTAGCATACAAATTAGGCAATTAAGCGATAAAGTGAATAACCCCATCCCCATTAGTCATGCTAATAAATTACCCATCTAGTTTTTTCATCAATTAAGCATGATTATGATTTTAGGCATGTAGTAACCCTAACTAGAAAGAAAAATTGAAACTAACTAAAAAGAAAAATAAACAACTATAATTAAGATATAGAATCTAACATACCAGTTGTGAGAATTGAAGTAAAAACTTGACTCTTGATTACTATGATGATAATGGAGATTAAAGAGAGGGGTATGAACAGTGATGTACGGGTGTTGAGCAGTGAAAGTTCAAAAAAGGTAAAAGAAGGAGGGCCCTCCTATTTATACTTAAACAGACGGACCCACCGACTTACCTGGGCACAGCCACGGAATTCCACCACGGTCCACGCTCTTGGCTGTTTTGAAGAGTTGTTGCTTCACTAACTCAGCTGAGAGTGAAAAAGCAAGCGCGGTCACGAAACAAGCTCCGCTGACAGTAAAAATTTCACCGCGGATGCGGATTAAACTTCAGAGAGTTAGAAATTCCGCATCCGCTACATATTTACGCCCCCGCGAAACAGCTTCCGTTGACCGCGGAAATTTTAAGCGCGGTCAGTGGACCAATTTCCATACTTAGCTAATTTTTTTCCAGCATCAGTCCTGCACTGCACAAATAATTCCTATAGAAATCTCACAACCAGTTAGTTCAAAAGAGCCTAATCTAAGAAGAAAAATGAAAAAAAGAAAGAAAAATCACTTGGGTTGCCTCCCAAGAAGCGCCTGATTTAACGTCGCGGCACGACGCATATTACCATTATCACTGGAACTTTATCAAGGCCACCACGTGGCTGTCATCAAACTTTCCCAGTTAAT
This sequence comes from Nicotiana knightiana, assembly GCA_005239525.1. Taxonomy (NCBI): domain Eukaryota; kingdom Viridiplantae; phylum Streptophyta; class Magnoliopsida; order Solanales; family Solanaceae; genus Nicotiana; species Nicotiana knightiana. The sequence goes on along the minus strand of ML419947.1, from coordinate 15,083 downwards.
GCTTCACATGGTTCCCATTAACCCGGAAAATTTCACCATTTTTGTTCTTCAAGTCAAGAGCACCAAAAGGTGTTACATGCACTACCTCAAAGGGGTCACTCCATTTGGACTTAAGCTTTCCCGGAAACAGACGTAATTAGGAGTTGAAAAGTAGGACCAAATCATCCTCTTTGAATTCCTTGCTTCGGGCATATTTGTCATGCAAGTATTTCATCTTCTCCTTGTACAATGATGAGCTTGAATAGGCATGAAACCAGAATTCATCTAGCTCATTAAGTTGTTTCACACGGAGATTTGCAGCAACAACACTCAAGATTTAACCTCTTCAAGGCCCACATGGCTTTATGTTCTAGCTCAATCGACAAATGACATGCTTTTCCAAACACTAACCGGTACGGAGACATACCAATTGGAGTCTTAAATGCAGTCCTATAAGCCCACAACGCATCATCTAGCTTCCTTCACCAATCCGTTCTATTTGCATTCACTGTTTTTTGACAATATGCTTTTAATTTCCCTGTTTGAGACCTCCACTTATCCACTAGCTTGGGGGTGATAAGGAGTTGAGACCTTGTGATTGACATCATACTTTGCAAGCAAAGTGTCAAATGCCCTATTGCAGAAATGAGACCCCCCATCACTGATAATTGCATGAGGAGTACCAAACCGTGTGAAGATATTTTTGTTAAGAAATGCCATCACACTCCGGGATTCTTTGTTGGGCAAAGCCACGGCTTCAACCCACTTGGAAACATAATCCACTGCTACTAGAATGTAAGTGTTACCACACAAACTCACAAAAGGCCCCATGAAGTCTATTCCCCATACGTCAAAAATTTCAACTTCAAGGATAGTGGTGAGAGGCATTTCATCCTTATTTGATATTCCCTCAGCTCTCTGACATTCATTACATCTCTTGACAAGCTCACTTCCATCTCTATACAGGGTTGGCCAATAAAAACCATAGCTAAGAACCTCGGAAGCAGTTCTCGCTCTACCATGATGACCACCGTAGGGCGAGGAATGGCAAGCATCAAGTATACCTTGCTCCTCCTATGGGACACATCTACGAATCACCCCATCATTGCAAATCTTGAACAAATAGGGCTCATCCCAATAGTCCAAATTGTCCCGTCTGAGTTTCTTCCTTTGGTTAGAAGAGGGATCACATGGGACAATGCCGACAACAAGGAAATTGGCAACATCTATGAACCAAGGAATATCATTCAAAGAAACCGAGAGGGGTTGCTCATCCGGGAATGCATCATTAATTTCAAGACCATCTTTGGTCCTCCCTTCCTCTTCTAGACGGTACAAATGATCCGCTACCTGATTTTCACTTCCTTTCCTATCAATGATCTCGAGGTCAAACTCTTGAAGCAACAAAACCCATCTCATCAATCTAGCTTTTGAGTCATTTTTTGTCATCAAGTACCGGAGTGCCACGTGATCGGTGTGAACAATCACTTTGGCACCCATGAGATAAGGCCTAAATTTCTCCATGGCGAACACAATTTCCAACAACTCTTTCTCCGTGACTGTATAATTGACCTGGGCATCATTCATTATTTTTCTTGCATAGTACACCAGATGAAATATTTTGTTCACCCTTTGTTCCAAAACCGCTCCTACCGCAATGTCACTTGCATCACACATGAGATCAAAGGCAGAGCTCTAACTGGGCGCGGTAATGACTGGAGTGGTTGTCAATTTATACTTCAAGAGCTCAAAATCCTTCATGCACTCTTCATTGAACACAAACTTTGCATCCTTTTCTAGTAGCTTGCACAAGGGATTCACCACTTTGGAGAAGTCTTTGATGAACCTTTGGTAGAACCCTGCGTGCCCAAGAAATATCCTAATTCCCTTGGTGGAAGTAGGAGGAGGTAGCTTTGAAATCACTTCTATCTTTGCCTTGTCCACTTCGATTCCATTCTTTGAGATCTTATGGGCGAGGACAATGCCTTCCTTGACTATAAAGTGGCAATTTTCCCAATTGAGCACAAGATTTGTCTCTTCACATCGCGCTAGCACCTTGTCAAGATTTTCCAAACATTCTTCAAATGACTCTCCAACTACACTAAAATCATCCATAAAGACTTCAAGGAAGTCCTCCACCATGTCCGTAAATTTTCCATCATGCACCGCTGAAAGGTAGCGGGTGCATTACACAATCCAAAAGGCATCCGGGAGAATGAAAATGTTCCATACGGGCATGTGAAGGTAGTTTTCTCTTGGTCCTCCAGGGTTATGAGAATCTGGTTGTAACCTGAGTACCCATCCAAGAAACAATAGTAGGCACGCCCGACAAGTCTGTCTAACATCTGATCAAGAAAGGGCAATGAAAAATGATCTTTTCTGGACACTTTGTGTAACTTTCGGTAGTCCATGCATACCTGCCATCCGGTCACGGTCCTAGTAGGGATTAACTCATTTTTATCATTTGTTACAACGGTGATACCCCCCTTTTTAGGCACACAGTGCACCGGTGAAGTCCATGCACTATCCGAAATAGGATATACCACCCCTGCATCAAGCCATTTGATAATCTCCTTCTTGATGACCTCTTGCATAGCCTCGTTCAACCTCCGTTGATGTTCCACGAACGGTTTTGCATCATTCTCAAGTATAATTTTATGCATGCAAAAGGCGGGGCTTATTCCCCGAATGTTAGCTAAGGTCCATCCAATTGACTTTTTTCTTCTTTGAAGCACCTCAAGAGTGGAGTTCACATGCACTTTGGTTAAGCAAGAAGAAAGAATAACAAGTAATTTAGAAGATGGGCCTAAGAATTCATACCTGAGGTGAGAGGGAAGAGGCTTCAACTCCAATGTTTGTGGCTCCTCGATCGAGGGCTTTGTCAGTGGAGTCTTCCCGTTTTCCAAATCCAAGGAGAGTTTACGGGCCCCATAAGAATAGGATCCCATTCCTTGCAATGCATTAGCAAATTCATTCAATCCTCATGGTTCAACAATACAACTTCCATAGGATCTTCCACATCTTGTTTCATCAACTATCACCTCCTTCACGAGGTCCACAAAAGAGCAAACTTCATTACTATTCAGCTGCCTCATCGATTTGCACACGTGGAATACAACCTTTTCATCGCCCACCCGGAAGGTGAGCTCCCATGCTTCCACATCAACCAAGGTCTTCCCTGTTGCTAGGAAAGGCCTTCCCAAGATTATAAGAACCTCATAGTCGACTTCGCAGTCGAGAATCACAAAATCAGCGGGCAAAATAAACTTGTCGACCCATACAAGAACATCATAAATAATATACCAAGAGGCCTCTTCATTGTTCTATCCGCCATTTTCAATCTCATTGAAGTCTCCCTCGATTGAACAATACCCAAAGTATTGAATACGGAGTAAGGCATCAAATTTATACTTGCTCCCAAATCACACAAGGCCTTTGCAAACTCCGCACTCCTAATGGTATGAGGAATGGTAGATGCGCCGTGATCTTCAAGCTTTGGAGCCATCGAGTGCACAATTTCACTAAATTGATGAGTTATTTTGATGGTCTCGCAATCCATAGATCTCTTTTTTGTCACCAAGTCTTTCATAAACTTGGCGTATCCCGGCATTTGCTCAAGAGCTTCCACCAAGGGCACATTGATTGCCAAGCTTTTCATCATCTCAATAAAATTATTGAATTGGTTTTCATTCTTTTTCTTTTCAAGTCTCTAAGGATAAGGCGGATGAGGCCTTGGAAAAGGAGCCTTGTCTTTTGGCACTACCATTTCCGGTATGTCTATTACGTGTTCCCTAGACAGGTTCACATCATTTTGAGTCTCCTCCTCGTTGTCATGAATATCAATCCTCACTTCCTCATACAAATTGTCTTCACTCACTTTCTCATAAACTATTGGAACATCATAATTTTTCACTTCAACATCATCACTCACAATTTTCTTTTGCTTGGAGGTACTTGCTTCACCACCTCTACCGCACCTTGTGGTCACCGCCATAACATGGCCTGTATTATTCCCGCCCTTCGAGTTTACTACCGTGTCACTTGGTAGCGCCCCTTTGTGGTAATTGTTCAAAATGATTGAGAGGTTTGACCCATTTGTACTTCAAGATTGCGTATGGAAGTAGTGTGGGAAGCAATTTGAGCATCAGAATCGGCAGTCCGTTCCATCATCTATTTGAACATATTCTCGATCCGCCCCATTTCATTATTTGAAGAACTCAGACCTTGAGATTGATATGGAGGTGTATTCTTGGGTTGTTGATACATCGGGGGCCTTTGAAAGCCCGACCCCCGATTTCCATTTCCTCCCCAATTTTTGTTGTTATTGCCATTCCAATTGTTGTTGCCACCCAAATTCTGGTTGTTGTTCCCCCAATTGTTTGAGTTGTTTTTGTTATTGTTCCAGTTTCCTTTCCCTTGATTGTTCCAATTTTGATTATTCCCTTGCGATCTCCATTGTCGGTTTGGAGCATTGCTCCGTTGTCCTTGATAGTTATTGGCATACAAAACTTCCTCGCTTTGGTCATCAAAAGAATCATCTTAGTTGTAGCCACTTCCACTTTGTTCATATTGATCTTGATTGCTTTGCATTTCCTGACCACACTGTCTCCTCTTGTTTACCAAAAGATTGACCCCTTTCATTGCATTTACTTGCCTTGTTCCTTGAATTTGCTGAAGCTGTGCTTTTGCTAGCTGATTCATAGTAGTTGTCAATTTAGCTATGGCTTGTCCGTGGTCTTGGAGTTCCTTGTGAAGATTGATTACATTCGGGTCACCTTGAGGAACATCCGCCTGACTCTGCCAAGCTAAAGAAGTGTAAGCCATTTAATCAAGTATGTCACGATCCTCGTCATAAGTCAGCTTCATAAAATTACCCCTGCTAGCTGGTTCACAACACATTGATTGGTCGTGTTTATACCCCGATAGAATGTCTGTTGGATCATTGCTTCAGTCATGTCATTATTGGGGCATTCCTTGACCATAATTCTATATCTCTCCCTGATTTCATGAAGAGGTTCATTAGGTTCCTGTTTGAAGGCTAAGATCTCATCCCTAAATGCCGCCATATGTCCCGGTGAGAAAAACATGGCTATAAACTTGTCAGCAACTCATCCTACGTAGTGATGGAATGGTTAGGGAGCCTTTCGAGCCAGTCCAAATCTTTCCCTCTGAGTGAAAAAGGCAACATTCTAAGTCTCAATGCATCCTCTGACACATTTGTCTGTTTGCTTCCCCAACAGGTATCTACAAAACCCTTTAGATTTTTATAAGCATTCTGATAGGGAGCGCCAGTAAAGAACCATAGTTGCTCCAATAAGGTCAACATAACATTTGAAATCTGAAAATTGCTCGCCCGGATTCGAGATGGGACAATCTCACTGGCGTAACCTTGATTAGGAAGCACCCAATGAGCTACCCGTGGAGGAGGTTGGGGAAGGTCTGGGATGTTATCATTGGCCTGGCGGCCTCTAATTTGAGCTTGAGGTACTAGATGCACCTCATCATCACCATTATCATCTACCTCCTCCCCCGGGAGAACATTGCCGAGATGATCAGCCATTTTGTACCTAAAGCGATTTACACACAAAAGTTAGAAAAGTAGAAGGAAAGAAAAACACGACACACAACTAGTCAGATAGACAACCAAAACCATTTAACTCCCCGGTTTTTGAGTCAGATAGATAGACACACAACTTGTGTAGGAATTGTTTGTGCAGTGTAGGACTGATGCTGGAATTTTTTTTGGCTAAGTATGGAAATTGGTCCGCTGACCGCGCTCAAAATCCCACGATCAATGGAAGTTGTTTTGCGGGGGCGTAAATGTTTAGCGGACGCAGACTTGAAAAGTCCAAAATGATAACTCTCTAAAGTTTAATCCGCGTCCGCGGTGAAATTTTCACGGTCAACGGAGCTTGTTTCCCGGCCGCGCTTACTATTCTGTTCTCACCGGAGTTAGTGAAGCAGCAACTCTTCAAAACAGCCAAGATCATGGACCGTGGTGGAGTTTCACGGCCGCATCCAGGTAAGTCGGTGGGTCGTCTATTTAAGTATAAATAGGAGGGCCCTCCTCCTTTTACCCTTTTCGAACTTTCACTGATCAACACCCATACATCACTGTTCATACCCCTCTCTTTAATCTTCATTATCATCATAGTAACCAAGAGTCAAGTTTTTACTTCAATTCTTACAACTGGTACATTAGATTCTATGTCTTAATTGTAGTTCTTTCTTTTTCTTTTTAGTTAGTTTCAATTTTTCTTTCTAGATAGGGTTACTACATGCCTAAAATCATAATCATGCTTAATTGATGAAAAAACTAGATGGGTAATTAATTAGCATGCCTAATGGGGGATGGGGTTATTCACTTTATCGCTTAATTTCCTAATTTTGTATGCTAAGTGAAAACCGTAGGTTTTAAAGTCTTCGTCAGTGCCCGTTCAGTTTGAATTCCGCGGCCATAATTTTGCGGTCCGCATTCATAGGATTTGCTGAGTTAAAAATAACTCACTTCTGCGCGGCCGCAGTGAAATTTTATCGGTTAGCGACCTGCATTACAAGGCCGCGCTTCTAATTTAGTGGACCGCAGAACTGCCATTCAGAGAGTTGTTAAGTTGGGTCAGCGGCAACATTAGTTTTTACGCAGACAGCGACGCAAATTTCGTGATTGCGCCCAGATTTTCACGGTCAGCGGTGATCAAACTTCAGAGACTGGGTAGTATGAACCCCAGTCTTCTGCTGACCGCGATCCTTTTTCCTCTGATAGCGATCCACTGTCCTGTGACATACTGTAATCATTTATCTGCTTTCATCTGATACTTGCTTGAGTACAAATACTAATGAGCTTTCACTGACTGTGTATGCATATAATGGTTAGATCTCGTGGTGGTTCGAAAAAACAACAAGGGAGCAGAGAATCCTCCCGGGGCCCGGGGAGAGGAAAACAGACTGCACCCCTAGCTCCTTGAAGAGTCATTGGGACAAAACAAACCCTACGTAGACCCACTACCGACACTTCGGAGATCAGTGAATATGTCCCCTCCCGGGAGATTTCTGAGGGGGAAGCTGCCCAAACCCAACAAGAGGCACAATCCAAGCTTTTCCACCTCGTCGATGAATCTACTTCCTTGTCGGGGTCGTTTGAGGGCTCAGAAGGAGGTAGCGAGACTCTGACACCACCTGCCCCAACTGCTACAACTCCAGCCTCCACAGTAGTTCTAGTTAATATTGAGAGTGACGAGGATGTCCCGGATGACGGGAGAGGTGGTGACACCTAGGTTGGGGGTTTGGAGAGATCAAGGAACCCGACGGTGTGGCAATACAGATTCGTCAGTGAGAAATCCTACCACAAGTTCCGGGAATGGTGGCCTCAAAGGTCAATCACACTTGAGAGACAATTGATAGAGCGAGATCTTCTACCCCACAATCCCAATGTCAAGAGGCAATTCGATGAAAGGATGGGGTGGAAGTTCTTCACCAGCAGTCTACCGGAGGCCAACGAGTACTTGGTCAAGGAACTTTATGCTAATGTCACCCACATAAAAAAGGGCACATATTTGACCAAAGTACGGAATCGGAAGATTAAATTTGATGGCAAGTTGCTGAATGAGTATGCTGGGTTCCATGATGTGGATGAATCCCGCTATGTGGAGAAGGTGGCATTGGATGAGTTAGCCTGTCCATGGCTTGCATCAGTGATATCCATTCCTGGGACTACTCCAGCTTGGCTTACACCTGGAGTTCTAATTTTAAGGAATGCCCTGAACTTTGAAGCAAAAGGGTGGTCCACTTTTGTGTGCAGCCGGATAGACCCCTCTCAGCATGACACTGATATCCCATTCTCCAGGGCAATCATAGTGGCTTCCATGGTGGGGTTCCCGATAAATGTGGGGAAAATTATGTCCAGGGTCATTACCAGAGCTATCGGGAAGGATGAAAGATCATACCCTTACCCACACTTCCTCACCATGTACTTAAAGGTCCAGGATGTACATGGGAGAGATTTTGATACGAAAGTGAAGCTAAAGAGACCCTTCTCCTGGTACATCCTTCAGGGTCCAGACAACCCCAAGTCCAAAGGCGAAACCCCTACCTCCATTGGCCAGTCTCAAAGCCCAAGGGTAGTGGCCACTGGGTCGAGCCTTCCACAACCGGGGGTTCATCTACTGACATGCCACATCCACCCTCCGGGCTATCTACTTTTATCCCACCATCAGTGCCTTCTTCATCAGCTTACCCTCAGACTGCACTGGGGGTAAATCAGACTTTGGCCGACATCAACAACTGGATGCAGGTAGCTACATCAAAGTTATCTGCCTTGTCTAGTGTCTTAGTAGCTCAGGGAGTTCCAGCACAGCTCCAGATGCCTTCATCAGTGGAGGAATCATTGTATTCTTGACAACCAGAAGAAGATTCTGGAGTCTCTGGGTAAGCATGAAAAAGTAATCAAGGAGCTGAGCAAACAGGCGAGGAAAGTGAAGAAGGGTCAAGAAGAGTTGAAGAAGAAGGTGGCAAAGCTCACTTCCGCCGGCGATTCCTCTAGATCTCCTTATAGGAGACATTGCCCATGCAACACGGACAACTCAGCCAGCACAGATACCAGAGCAGGAGGCTGACAAAGAGTCGGTGAGGAGAGTGGTCATACCCCAGACCGAGGACTTAGAGATTGAGCTGGAGGACCTCGAGGGAGGTGACAAGTCTGGACAGCCACAGGACCCNGGGGGGGGGGGGAGGAGTGGCCTTATTTTGATGTTATGATTTTGATGATTGGTCTATAATAACTTTGATACAGTTTCTCTTTATTTTGTACTTTTAGTACTTTCATTCTCGTACTTTTCACTTCTGGTATGTACATAACTTTACTATTCCATGTATATATTCATCCCCATTTTGTGTATATTCGTTTCATTCCCCTTTTGTACATATTCAGTTTACTTTCCGTGTTTTTACTTTATAACTTCTTTTGCAACTTTCCTTAATAGCTTAGCTTCTTATTTCATTTAGTAGCTTCTTTTTGTATTTGTAGCTTCTTTTTATAATTTTTTGTGATCAATAAGCCTTTGGTTTTCTTAATTCTATGGTTCTTTCTAAAGGTGGAATTTGTGTGAACCAGGTGGCTCTTTCCAATGATGGATGACGTGACAACCTTCTAAAGGGATTGAGTCTATTTTTATTTTTGTTTTGATTTTTAGTAGTAATGAACAAGAGTGACTCAAGTAAGCTTCACTTGGCACTAGCACATTTACCCTCGACCTCATGGTTAGAGACAAGTTTTTTGACGACTAGATGCACCTCATCATCACCATTATCATCTACCTCCTCCCCCGGGAGAACATTGACGAGAGAATCAACCATTTTGTACCTAAAGAAATTAACACACAAAAGTTAGAAAAATAGAAGGAAAGAAAAACAAGACACACAACTAGTCAGGTAGATATCCAAAACCGTTTAACCCCCCGGCAACGGCGCCAAAAAGTTATCGGTTCCAACCCTACACCACTATTAAGTAGTGAGGAGTGGTCGATGCAGTATTACCCAAAAGGACGAGATCAATTTTTACAGGGAGTTAATATTAGTTGGGAGTTGGGTTTCTACCTAATCTAGCTGTGCGTATTGTTTCTAATTGCACTTATAACCATGGTTCGGCTTTGTTTCTATTCTAATTTTAATGCTATTGATTGCTGAAGAGTAATCTAACTACAATATTTTTGTGAGAGTTTTTCAAGTGATAAAAGGCACTAGGGAAGTGACTTCCACCTAGGAGAGTATCTAATGGGGTTTAGAATTTAGGATTGGCTTGTTATATTTGGGGATATCAATCTCTTGAATTCACCCCAATTCCTTGTTAGCCTATTTTACCTAGACTTGGGCCCATTTTTTCAAGAAAAGTGTTTGCAACCACCAATTCAACTGTTAAAGCATGAAACAAGCTAAATATCACTAACCCATAAATAATTAAGCCCTAATTTTGAAGACCCATTAAATACCCATACTAGGGTTGGGTCACAACCCTAAATAGGGGGTGTAGCTACTCATATAATGATAGAAATCAAATATGAAGATGTAATATAAGCCATAAAAGTCAATTACAAGAAGCAAATCTAAAGATGTAAGCTAAATCTACTCTAAAATTACTCAAAGTCGTAAAATACGGTTGTTCACGAGCTCCCTAATACAAAACTTGACCTAAATATGTGAAAAAGATCTATTTATACACAGCTAAAATTACTAGACAAAAATACCCCTACGGAGGTTCCGCTGACAGTGTAATACTGGGCGCGTCCTCGCTTGGTCATTCGCGGTCGCACAATAACGAACGTGGTTCGTGTTTCTTCAAATTTGGACTTGGACTGGGCTAGGCTTCACGGACCGCGTAAATAGTGTCACGTCCGCCTAAAATGATCGTGGACCACGTTCCTCAGTTTAGCTTGACTTGCAAACTCTCTGATCCTCCTATATCGCTCCCAGCTGAATTTCAACCGCCTCAGCATTAGGAAACTTCGCAGCCATGTAATTTAGACGCGGGTCGCGTTCTTTGTTTGAACCAAGATTGCAAGGTCTCTCAACCTCGCTCCTCGCTGTCAGCGTAATTTCAATCGCGGCCGTGCCAAAGGTTTTGCAGCCGTACTTTTGTATCGCGGTCAGCTGCAGTGTTAACATTTGGTTGCAGCTTCTCTGAACTTCACTTTAGCGGCAACATATTTGTAATCGCCTTACCAAAGGGTCTTACGCGGCCGCGTAATAACATCGGTGACCGCGCTCCGTTTCCATTCTTTGGGCTTGTGCAAGTTTGACTTCTTTATGAGTTTATTTTGGCTTCTTTGCCTCATTTTGACCAAAACCTGCAAGTAAGCACCTTAAGTTAGTTCCCAGGAGTACCTTAACGCATTTTGACCCAAAACCTAAGCAAAAGAGAGCAAATAATAGGCTAAAATCCCTAGTTATCAATAATGCAGAGTGAAGCCTTTGTACTTAATTTTTCTTTTTTTACTTAGTAGTCTTTTTTTTTGTTCTTCTCCTTGTTGTTTTTTTGTTTTGTTTTTGTGGGGGCACCCTTTTGGCCCTTGTAAGATGCTAAGTTTCCTTTGAATGGAACAACCGATTTGTCCTTTGTTGTACATCTTTGGCCTTTCTCTTTTTTTTTTGGTTTTTTCGCAAAAGTCCCCAACTTTCAGTTGATTGGATGTGAGTTTGTTCGAGCGAGGTCGGTTCCGACTTTGCTTGATGATGGTCGTGGCCGTATTGGCCTGAATTCAAATGAGGTCGAATATAACCCGTAGTTGATTCGAGCGAGGTCGAATTTACCTTGTTGTTAACTCGAGTGAGGTCGAAGTTAACTCTTTTAATTAATGATGGATTGGAGCCAAATGGGAGTGAATTCGAGCGAGGTCAAATATAACCCGTAGTTGATTCGAGCGAGGTCGAACTTAACTTGTTGTCAACTCGAGCGAGGTTGAAGTTAACTCTTTTAATTAATGATGGCCTGGGGCCACATGGGCGTGTATTCAAGCAAGGTCGAATATAACCCGTAGTTGATTCGAGCGAGTCAAATTTAAATTGTTGTGAACTCGAGCGAGGTCGAAGTTAACTCTTTTAATTAATGATGACCTGGGGCCACATGGGCGTGAATTCGAGCGAGGTCGAATATAACCCATAGTTTATTCGAGTGAGGTCGAATTTAACTTGTTCTTAACTCGAGCGAGGTCAAAGTTAACTCTTTTAACTAATGATGGTCTGGGGCCACATGGGAGTGAATTCGAGTGAGGTCGAATATAACCCGTAGTTGATTCTAGCAAGGTCGAATTTAACTTGTCGTACCGATGCAGAGTCGCTTTGGCGAAAACGTGGGCGTGCTTCACGTACGTATGCTCTGTCTGCATATGTTGAAGGGACTTGCATGTTTTCTGGGCTGGCAACCCAGTCCCAGTCTATACGGACTTTTTCTTTATGATGTTAAGTACCGATATATCAGGGGATTTCTCTTGACCGTTTCTTGCAGGATGATATGGAGTGGAGAAAATTTTTTGATGTGTCAATTTTTGAAGGATTCGGACATCGACCCCCTTTTGTGACGGCGGTCGTCCCCTGTTTGCATATCTAGGAGAATGCTCCTGTTCATATCCCACTCTAAGAAATATCAAGTTAAAACCAAATGAAATTGTTCGTTTCCTCGACTTGATTTGTTGACGGGTGGAGGGGAGCGGCCACGTTCCCTTCTCTGGCTGTGCTTTGTGGATGATATCAGTTTGGCAATTTCGCCTGCTCAGCGCTTTATGCTTGAGGGGTTTGGCTGAGATGACATCCATCGAACTCGGGTGACATGTTGTAGATCTTTGGACTGGTGTTTTTTCAGTCTCCGCTTCTTAGATTTGGAAAGTCTCAGCGACTTGGTTGGCAACGAGTTGAGAGTCGCGCCGTAGAACGACTATTTTTGCTCCGTACTCGAGTGCTAGCTTTAGATCTGATCTCAACTTCGTGCTCAGCTTCGTCGTTAGTCGAATCTGGGCGTCTTACGGACTGACCACTTACTTTGCCCGTTGGGATCTCGAGTTCGAGTCCCAGTCCGATCCAGTCCTGGGTGCACAAAGATAAAGGAATCATAAGTCACACCACAAGCATACAGGCATGACGATTTTATCATCTTAAAGAATTACACAACAAGCTATCATTCCTTTCTAAGAGAGGAAGGGCAGTATGCACAAGGTATAGACTGGTGTCTAGTGCTAATATGGCAATAGGGTTGTGGACGTGCTCAGTGTGTAATGGCCATAATCCTGCTCTGACAACTTACACTCACGAAGTACCAAAACCATTCCTACAACAAAACATCATTTTCGTATAAGCATCAAACATAATTTCGATTTCATGCAAAGATCTAACCCTGGTTGGTCTGGCTGAGAGCTTGCTCATAAATTTCCTAGGTTCGCATTCGTACTGACAGGATGAAGCTATAGAGAACGGGAAGTGGAATTAGATCTGAATTTAGATCTAAAGAAAACTAAAACTTTGGCTAGAAAATCCCCACAGACGGTGCCAAATTGTTTGACCAAAAAGTTTAGAGCCTTTTTATTAAACTAATTAAATAATGAGATAGAGGGTCAATCCTAATTCCTAACCGAAGATAATTAACTCTAGATCTGAGATCAAAAGCAGGAATAAACAAGCATAGTGGAACATTAAAATCGATTACAATCTCGATTGAATTCTATAATATAAGAAAAAGACGGTAAATTGAATAACATCAAATGGTAATGGAAAGTAAATAAGGGAAATATTCACCAAATCTTGGGCGAGATAGATCTTCGTTTATTTGATAGAGTCGAACCATAGATAAATACAAAGATCATAAGATCTTTCTCCCTTTTGGCGNCCCCCCCTTTCGTTACCCTATATCCTGATATTTATACAAAACAATTTTCTTATCTAGGCGGTCCTTAACCAGAGTACCCGAGTTCTTAGAATATACAACTAAAAATCAGCAAAATTGCGACTGAATAATTCCGATCGATTTAATTCGGTCGCAGTTTTCGACTGATTCAGTCGGAAACTTTATTAAAAATACATCTTTATTTTTTTTTAATTTTTGGCTCAAAATTGCGACTGATTCGGTCGCTCAATTACGCGGAAAATATCGCGAAAATATTTTTTATGTTTTGCGACTGAATCTATCGCAACTATTAAAATTAAAAATAAAATAAAATTAAAGTTTGCGATTGATTTGGTCGGAATACGTAATTAAAATGAGGTCTAACTGGTCAACGGCATTTTCTACTGAATCGGTCGCAATTTGAAATTTCAAATTTCAAATTTGTGACCAATTCGGTCGCAAATCTTTTTTTTTTTTGTAATACATCCTAACCCGTTTTTCCTTCTTTCTTCTCTAACTTTTCTCCCTCTCCTCCCCTCTCCTCTTATGCCCCACCCGGTCTATTTGTTAATTTTATCCTCTAATCTAACTATATTAGGTATGATTTTCCTCTCTCTCACTCCCCCTCTCCTTCACCCGCTCCATCCCCCCCTGTCCAGCCACCCCCTCCCCCAAATCTTTTGTTCCTATATTGTTTAACTTGTTTTTGGTGCAGGAATCCGGCGTCTCAGCTCCCCTACGGTGGTGGTTCTGCAACAGATCAGTTGGTTCATTTTCCATTTTTTTTTTTTTGCATTAATTTAGCTAAAATAGTATTTACAAATTAGCTATATAATTTGCAATATAGTATAGATAAATTAGCAATATTGCAATATAATATGTATATAGTGATGTTAAAATTTAATTGTTTAAATTAATTAGATATTTTTTATTGTTTATATAAATTCGTGTTTAATACTTGTTTATATCAATTCTTGTTTAGAACTCTTGTTAAATTTGTTTGCAATATAATAATTCTAATTGTTTATATAAAAAATAACTAAAGAAACAACTTAAATGCTAATACTTTGTATAATTTAGGTTATAATAGTTAAAAAATTTATACATTCAAGTTATGTTAGTTAAGAAACAACTTAAGTACTAATACTTCTCTGTTTCAGCTTTTCGTTTGGAAATTCTCCATGCCCTATCTATGTGTTAATTGTATTATTTATTATTGAAACAAAATGAAGAAAATACAATCAATTAAGTATTAGAGCGCTATCATATGCTAATTTGAAATAAATTAGATTAATTTTTATGTTTTAGGACTTTTTTTGTCTTACAATTGTTTAATGTACATATTAATATTGAAATCACACAAGTATTATAGTAAAATATATAATTAAACTATTTAGATTACCTTTGGGAGAATATAACTTAGTAAGTAGTATAAATAAAATAAATATGTCAACTTCTAATTTTTTTTGGTTGTGTAGATGGCATTTGCGCATCGGACATGGATGTGTAATAGGAATCATCCTAATCGTGTGGGTTTAAGGGATGAATTAAAAGAAAGGGTCGCTGGATTTATTGCTAAGGCAAGGACACTTGGTGATTTTCGTATTGAAGAAACCATTAGGTGCTCTTGTGCGAAGTGCAAGTGTGTTAAGTTATTGGGAGAAGATGTTGTTACATGTCTGATGAGTGGCTAGAATTCATGATTTTAAGCATTATATACCTTGCATTTTATGTGTTTTAA
>MDKJ01227206.1:0-12729 GCA_005239525.1 Nicotiana knightiana | reverse complement strand
CCCGTCCGTTAAACCGTTAATCCGATACCAGTAAGCCATTAAGCTTTGGTTCGGTTCGGTTTTCGGTTTCGGATCGGTTTTGAACACCCCTAGTTTTGTCTTGGTTGATGAATTATGTTTCACCGGAATTATTGAGTGGAAGGTTGTATTCATCAAATGCTAATGTGGTTTGGGACGATCGGAAGGAACGTTTTGATAGGGTGGATTGTTCTAGGATTTTTCAGATTCACATAGAAATTTCCATTGCTAGGCAGGGTACTAGCTCAATTTCAACTTATTTCTCAAAATTGAGAGTGCTTTGGGCAAAATTTGATAGTTTGGCACCAATTTCTGGTCATGATACTACCAATTCTCATGAATTTGTTCAGCTTATGGAGCGTCAAAAGCTTCTATAATTTGTGATGGGACTCAATGAATCATATGAACAAGCTAGAAGTCAACTACTCATAAGGGTGCATGTGCCTACCGTTAACAAAGCATACTCTATGCTTATGGAAAGGGAGAGCCAAAGGAACATGACAAACACTGTATCTGCAGAAGATAATGCAGATATTGTAGCACTTATGGAAAAAGGGAGTTTTATTCAGAAGCCTTAAACAAACTACAATGTGTATTGTGACTACTGCAAGCTAAAGGGTCACACTCATGAAGGTTGTTACAAAATCATAGGATATCCTGCTGATTTCAAGTAGTCACGACCCCAAATCCTAACAGGCCGTGATGGCGCCTGTCGTGGAACTAGGCTAGCCAACCATCACCTTACTACGTAATTACTCTTATTTTAACGGTTCACAATATAGAAAATAACAGTAATCATAACAAGAATTTAATTATATAAGTCTTACGCCCCCAATAATGAACTAACAACTCTAAACAACCTCCCAGAACTGGAGTCAATAGTCATGAGCATCTAACGAAAATAAAATTGACTCTACCAAATACAATCTATCTCAGAATCCAAAACTAGGACTATAAGTAGGAGGGGAAGTGGAGAAGCCATGGACGCTGACAGCTACCTCGAATCCCATGTACTGCTACTATCAACTGAACAGCTACTGTTGCGATCTAGTACCTGGATCTGTGCAAAGGGCACAGGGAGTAATGATGAGTACACCAACTCAGTAGTAATGAAAATAAATCATAGTCTGAGAATATAAAGCACACAAGACAGATACACAATTTCACAAAACCAGTAAACACCAAGTAACCATGTAGTATTCATCAAATACATAAGTTCGACATCAGTTTCCAGAAATCCTTTGAAACAAGTGTAATATCAGTGTATCTCAGTAAAATCCAGTTTGAAAACGAAGTAAATCATAGTTCAAAAACTTTAGAAAAATCATCATAAATCTGCCCCTCGGGCAAAATCATTTCTTGTAACCATTGCCCATCACTCATCCTCACCATCACTCGGTAACATTAGCCCATCAAGCATCCTCACAGTCACTCTGTAACATTAGCACATCAGGCATCCTCACAATCACTCGGTAACATTAGCCCATCAGGCATCCTCACAGTCACTCTATAACATTAGCCCATCAGGCATTAATCATCACTCAATCGGTACCGATGCTCACTAGGGGTGTGTACAGACTCCGGAGGGGCTCCTACAGCCCAAGCGCAATATATATATATATATATATATATATATATATATATATATATATATATATATATATA
The DNA here is from genome assembly GCA_005239525.1 of Nicotiana knightiana. Taxonomy (NCBI): domain Eukaryota; kingdom Viridiplantae; phylum Streptophyta; class Magnoliopsida; order Solanales; family Solanaceae; genus Nicotiana; species Nicotiana knightiana. The sequence continues at coordinate 11,046 of MDKJ01227206.1, read as the reverse complement.
TATATATATATATATATATTTATATATATATATATATATATATATCAATCCGCCTCACGGCATAAATCACTCACAGCATAGACCCGTAGCCTCACTCAGTCAGACACTCTCAATTTGCCCATCAGGTCATAAATGTACCGAGTTCTCGACCCAAAAATCATGTTTCATTTTCCAAAAAATAGTATAAAAATACTCTGAGTGTCAAAACAATTTATCAGGAAAAGACTGAGTGTGAAGTCATGAAAATCAATGAGGGGAACATAGTAACACATCCCCCAAGGGGTAAACAAGTCGGCACTAGGCCCCAAACATGGCTTACAGCACAAATCATATCATAATAAAATAATACTAATTAAGCATAAGCTTCGAAGTCGGTTTCGCAACTCAATAGTTGCCTAAATAGGGAAGATATTTCCAAAGTTTCAATCTTTTCAGTTCAAAACCCGTGAAAGGGTGCATAGTCCGGGGTTTCATACCCTCAGGACAGAATTTCAAGACATTACTTACCTCCAAACTAGCCCGGATGCTATTCCACAACACGCTTGCCTCTTGTATCAACTTCTGAAAGCTTTAAATCTACCAAGTTCAGATTTTTATCATCAATATATGCTTAAGGAACAATTACCAATTGAAAATATCAAAATTCATCCAAAAATCCGAACCGGTCAAAACCCGACCCCAGGGCCCGCATCCCGAAACTCAGAAATTTTTACATAAAAGTTTTCTTCGTCCTCTCACGAGTCCGTACATATAAAGAACAACAAAATCGGAGTCTGTTTGACCCCTCAAATCGACCCCTAAAGGTCTCTAATTCTCAAGCCCTACAACCCCATTTTTTTTCTACTGTTCTTCCATGAATTTACACTGTTTTTATGCCCTATAATCACCCATAATCGAGTTTTAATGACTATAACACTTACCTCTATGAAGAACAAGAATTTCCCTCTTCAAAATCGCCCCCAAGAGCTCTTTGTCGTACAACAATGGTCAAAAAGAGAGTTTAAGTCGCGGAAGGGTTTAATTAATTATGCCCAGTGATTTCTTCACCGCGATCACGAACTCCTTGTCGCGATCGCGTAGCACCATTCTCCAACCCCACGCGATCGCGAAGACTAATCGACCTTGCCCCCACGCGCCTGCCTTATCCCTATGCGATCGCAACACTCCTCACGCGATCGCACTGAACCCATAGCTTCTACACTAGATATGCATCTGATTCACAATACACTAACAGAGAAGCATGGTCACTCTTCACACAAAAACCTAGGAACTTCCAATTTGCTAAACCATTACATGATTTCCATAAAACCGGAAGAACAAAGACTGCCAGTTCATAGACATTAAAAAAATGTCATCAAGGTTAGTTCATATGGAAACTAATGATTGTTAAGAGAAGATAATAGTTTTTACTATATTTATTCAGAGAATATTAATACCTGATGCAGAGGTAGCCAACATCTTATGTCTATAAGGAGTCGTTTAGTAAAAGGTATTAGAAAAAATAATGCAAGTATTAGCTTCATGCATTACTAATACCTTATTTGGTATATTTTTTCAACTTGTGTATAAATAACATCATATTTGGCTTTATCCTATGCATAAATAATGCATAGAAAACCATGGCATTAGTAATACCAAGGCTTTCATGCATGCATTAGCATGGTTAAAGACAAAATTATCCTTAAAGTCCCTTAAAGTTAGAGAATATGGAAGGCATTTCACTATTTTTCTTAAAAATTATGCAATGCATTATAATTTTAATACACCACACAAAACAGTAGATACGAAATAATATTTGCATAACTAATGCATTATTAACACATGCATTACTAATCCATGCATTACTAATACATCTTATTACGCACTATTCTTATACACCCTATCAAACGACACCTAACGTTTTTTAAAAGTAATAAGAATATGGACTGCTAACAACAATATTGATCATAGAATATGATAAAATGGGAATAACCTGAGTTAACTAACTGTGGTTGGAGTTGATAGTTACACTGTTGTTAGGTAGTTAGCAGGTTTAGTTAATTGTTGTTAATAGAAGTCAGTAGGTGTGGTTGGAGTTGATAGTTACACTGTTGTTAGGTATTTAGCAGGTTAGTTAATTATTGTTAATAGAAGTCAGTAGGTTGGTTAGAGAATGACAGTTGTCACTTAGCTGTACTATTACAATGTAATTGTATATTAACACAGAGATAGTGGAATGAAACAGTAGCGTTCCTTTTCCATCTTCAGCTCCACTTTTTCTTCTCTAATTTCTGCACCACTACAGATAAACCTCCATAGATGAATGCTCAAGCTAAATACGTCAACAACACTAATTCGATCCACTGATTTTGACAGAATAAGAAGGAAAAGAATTAAACTTAGTTTATTGCTTACGTGAATGAGTGTCCTGAAGCACTTTCCCCTTGTTTTTGTACTACCCACTTCGCTCCAATTAAACCTGTTTGTTTCAACAGCACGAATCGAATAAGCATTTATTTAAATATGTCTACAGAAGTCTGGAATATAATCCTAATACAATGATATACAAAAAGACAGTTAGATGGAGCAAATGTAAAGTCCTTAAGATAGGTCAAAGTGGAAAACTTAAGGTTCAGGAAGAAAAGGTTCAGAGAACAGAACAGAGAAGTTCCATCTTCTGTAAACTTCAAATATTTGTTGTTTGGTTACATCAAGTTGTCAGTTCCCTTTACTGTATCCCTCTAATCATTTCCCTTCGATTTGTCATCATTATGTGCAGCATTCCATAGATTTGAGAAAGGAAAAGCTATTGTCCTTGTCAAATTGGAAGTCTTTCTCTTATAGATTTGGGACCTTTTGGGATCTATATATAGGGGTTGTAATTGGGGGTTCTAGAGATTGTACTGTTTCTCTTTCTTTTGCCCCGAGGATTAGGCTTAGCCGAACCTCGTTAAATCCTTGTGTTGATTTTTCTCCTCTATTTGCTTTGTATGTGATCGTGTTCTAGTTAACCCACAATCGTTCGTAACAATTGGTATCTGAGCAAGGTTCGGGTTTTTACATATAATCTAGGGTTAAGATGTCTTCTTCATCTTCAACAAAGTACGAAGTAGAGAAATTTGATGGGGGTTCTAGTTTCAGTCTATGGAAGATTAGGATGAAAACATCCCTCTTGTTACAAGGGTTATGGAAGGAAATTGATGAGATTTTTCCTGAAGAGATAAAAGAGACAGAGAAGGCAGACCTGAACAAGAGAGCTCTGAGTGTGATTTTCATGAGCATTACAGATAGCGTTCTTCGGGAAATTGCTGAAGAAACTTCTGCAGCAACAACATGAAAGAAGGTGGAAGATCTGTATTCTATGAAATCGCTAACAAACCGCCTCTACTTGAAAAACATGTTATACAATCTCCGTTTGAACGAAGGTACACATGTTAAAACTCACCTTGATGAGTTTAATTCAATTATAATGGACCTGAAGAACATGAATATCAAAATTGAGACTGAGGATCAGACCTTAATTGTGTTATGATCTTTATCACCGTCTTATGATACTTTTGCCGATATGCTGCTATATGGGAAAGGAAGCATTTCACTTGAAGATGTTAGTAATGCACAAAAATCTAAAGAGTTGAAAAAGAGCTTTCCAGACAGCAGAATTGAGGGTGAGGGCTTTGTGATTAGAAGAAGAACACAACAAAAGGACTTTAACAGGAAAAAGTCAACAGCCAGATTAAGGTCTAAAGCAAGGAAGCAAAATTGTTATGAGTGCGAGGAGAAAGGTCGCTACAAGAGAGATAGTCCTAAGTTGAAGGAGAAAAGAGGAAACCAGAAAATAGATAATTTGGCAAATATTGTTGACACTGGCAATAATTTTGATGATAATGACAATGTAGGGGAAGTCTGTGCTGTGAGTTCTAGTCATGGGCAAATTCATGGGTTCTTGATTCTGGTGCTACTTTCCACATGTGTCCACACAAGAATTGATTTGCAACTTACAAGCAAAAGAGTGGGACTGTCTAAATGGGAGATGATAATCTATTACCAGTAGAGGGGATTGGTAACATCAAATTGAGAATGTTCGATAAGATTATCAGAAATATTGGGTGTTGGCATGTTCTCGGATAAAGAAAAATTTGATTTCTCTTTCGACTTAGGATAATCAAGTGTATAAATTTCACTCTGAGAATGGAATACTTAAAGTGTGTAAAGGCTCCATAGTACTCATGAAGGATAAATTGCATTCTAAATTGTATCATCTTCAGGCCAGTGTAGTCGAACGGGGAGTTTTTGTAGATTCTGGGAAAAGTGATATGAATCAGTCTCAGTTGTGGTACTTGCGACTTGGCCATATGAATGATAATACATTGTCTTTGCTGAGTAAGCAGAATTTGCTGAGTTGGTACAAAAATCAAGTTTTGAATTTTTGTGAGCATTCTATGTTTGGTAAATAGACAAGGGTAAAGTTCAGCAAGAAGGCCGAGCACAAGACTAGAGACAAGTTAAATTATATATATTCATACTTGCGGGGTCCAAACAGAGTTCCCTCCAAGAGTGGTGCCAGGTATTTTATGACTTTGATTGATGATTACTAAAGGATGGTATGGATGTATTTTCTGAAACAAAAGATGAGGCATTTATGACATTTGTTAAATGGAAGACGATGGTTGAGAGGCATATGGAAAGAAAAGTTGAGCGTCTTCGAACTGACAATGGATTGGAATTTTGCAATTCTGAGTTTGATAATTTCTGCAGCAGAGAGGACGTAGTGAGACAGCGCACTTGTGTCGGAACACCACAACAAAATGGTGTTGCAGAACGTATGAACAGAATGCTTTGTGATAGGGCACAAAGCATGCTTTCACACTCATGTGTTAGCAAGGACTTTTGGGCTGAATCAATCAATACAGCTTGTTATTTGGTCAATGTATCTCCATCCACAACTATTGAATTCAAAACTCCTTTTGAGGTATGGTCTGGTTCGCCTGCTGATTATTGAAATTTAGGGATATTTGATTGTCCTGCTTATGCTAGTGTGCGTAATGGAAAACTTGAGTCGAGAGCAAAGAAGTGCATATTTCTAAGGTATGCAACTGGAGTGAAAGGTTATAGGTTGTGGTGCACAGATCAAAGACTACATGGCTAATTATCAGTAGGGATGTAACATTCAATGAATCTGCCTCACTGGACAGTCAGAGGGCGAAGGTAATAGCGAAAATATATCGTGGTGTCTGTGGCCATATAGAGCTAGAAATTGAATCTCCACTAGCTCAGCCAGTAATTCTAAAGTAGAGGTAGTGGAGGAGGTGCAAACTATTGATCAAGATGATAATGTTGATGCACCTGCACAACAACAACCACATAACATTGCAGCAGACAGATAGAAGAGAGTGATCAATCAACCACAAAGGTTTGAACGTAGTTGATGGGAATCTTGTTGGATATACAAATCATGTGGGATTTGCTTTGGCAGTTGCAGAAACCGTTGATGCGTTTGAGTGTTATAGCTATCCAGAAGCTATTACGGGTACAGAACCAAATCGACGGATTAATGTTATGGCTGAAGAGATTGAGTCTCTTAACAATTTTAGGCGTTTCCTAGACTTGGTTGATGTGTGCGGCAATTGGTAGAGTCCTTGTGAGGGCTGAGGGCAAGATAGAGAGATGTTGTTCATGTTGCTGAAGAGAATTCAAGTCAATGGGAAGATGTGTTATTTTGTGGCTTGAATTATTTCTTTATAATTTTAGGAAACCCATAATCCCTATAGGTTTAGGAAAACCGAAAGAAAAAGCTATTGTCCTTGTCAAATTGGGAAAGCTTTCTCTTATAGGTTTAGGACCTTTTGAGATCTATATATAGGGGTTGTAGTTGGGGATTCTAGAGATTATACTGTACTTTTCTTCTCATTCATAATGAAAACTTATCTCTGTTTTTGCCCAGAGGATCAGACTTAGCTGAACCTCGTTAAATCCTTCTGTTGATTTTTCTTCTCTATTTGTTTTGTGTGTGATTGTGTGCTAGTTAACCCACGATCTTACGCAACAATAAATAATATAAAATATATATATTTTGCGAGAAAATGTAAAGTATGTATGTATTATATGTAATTGGGAAAAATATCTTTTTTCTGATCAAGTAAAAGAAAAAATCCTGGAAACAAACTATATGTATATAAATAATATATTTATCGTTAGCTGATTAATGTTTCATGGCTACGACCTTTGAAATAAAATAACTGTGTTCTAGTTAAATATTGTTCTATCCTTCTTATTAGATCTGTTACTTTATCTTGCACCACGTTTGAAACAATTTATTTTATTATTCTAGCTAGCAAATTTATTAAGAGGGAAAATATGCTCCCAATGTCTTACTTTGTCATGTTATTTATAATATTTAATTGTAACAAATGATGCTTAATGAGAGAAGTCAAGGTGTAACTAAAAAAAATCCCAAGTACAGTGATAATAAATAAATTAATAAAAGAAGATAATAACATGAAGAAAATGCTACAAAATAAGGGTGTGTTTTTATGAAGGAAATATTTTTCTGGAATGATTTTCAATTTTTTTTATGTTTTGTTGGCTTAAATATTCTGGAAAATATTTTCCTGACAAATTCATTTTCCTCCAATTGAAGGAAAATATTTTTCCCATCAAGAGAAGGGAAAGTTTGAAGTTCAATCCAGACTTTAACTATCATTCAAGGTGTTCTAGAAACAACATCACTCGCATATGCTTTGATGATGATTTGATTATGTGTTGTAGAGCAGATAAGGTTTCTATCAACCTACTACTGGAAAGATTCAACCATTTCTCTGAGGTGTCAGGTCTCAAGGCTAATATGGAGAAGAGTGCTCTATACATTGTCGGTGTTACAAGGGAATTCAAAAAAATGATTTTAGAAGAGATGCAATTCACACTAGGGGAGCTACCATTTAAATATCTTGGAGTACCATTGTCTTCAAAGAAATTGATTGTTCAATAATGTATGTCATTGATTGAGAAGATCACTGTTAGGATTAACTGTTGGACTGCCAAATTTCTCTCATGCAGTGGAAGACTTCAATTACTTAAGAGTGTGGTATTTGAAATGCAGACATACTGGGCGCATGTATTTCTATTGCCAGAGAAGATCATCAAACTAATAGTTACAACATGCAGAACCTTTCTGTGGACAGGAAGCAGTGAACTATCTAAGAGAGCCTTAATTGCACGGGACATTGTTTGTATTCCATTCTCAGCAGGTGGACTAAACGTTCTGGATATTCATTTATGGAATAAGGCTACCTTGTGCAAACTGTTGTGGGCAATTAATGCAAAGAAGGATACCCTGTGGATCCAATGGATCCATATCTTTTACATTAAAGAGCAAAATGTCATGACAACGGGTACTCCTAAACAGACATGTTGGCTTGTTAGGAAGATTTTTTATATCAAGGACTGGTTCATTAAGCATGTACTATAAGCAAAGAAAATTCAGCATCAAGCAGTTATATATTGCTATGAGACCTTAGTATTAGAAGAGTCCTTGCAAGAGATTAACAACAGGATCCAAAGCAATGCCAAAACACCAGTTCATACTCTGGTTGGCATTACATCGAAGATTAGCCATAGTTGATCGACTAAGGAGATGGAGAATATCAGTAGCAAGCTATTGTGTACTATGTGGAAAGAAAGTGGAGGAGACAATGGAACATATGATGTTTGTGTGTGATTATTCCAGAACAATGTGGGCTACATTATTGCAGTGGATAGGAGAAAAATGTCAAATTGGTAGATGAGAAGAGAAAATTGAAAGAATAAAAAGAAGGACTGCCAGCAGGATTAGAGGTGATATACTAGTATTTCTATTTGCAGCAGTGGTCTACCGCACCTGGACAAAGAGAAACCAAAGAATATTCCAAGGAAAGATAATGGCTTGCACCCATAGGATTAAAGACATCTTACTGGAATTGCATATCAGAAGGCAGAGTGAATTAAAATGGCACAAACCCTTGGAAAGACCAAAGAATTTTCCTAATTAGAATGAGTTAATTGTAAATGTAGCAGGAAATATTTTATCTATTTGCTCGGGAAGTTATTAGAATAGGGTTGTCACGACCCAATTCCGGAGTCGTGATGGCGCCTGTAGTGGAACTAGGCAAGCCTCCCTTTTTAACTAAGCTAAATTCCATTTCCAATAAAAATATAATTTTTAAACAAATTTATTAATAAAACTAAGAATCTGAAATTTAAAAAAAATATTTGAAAACTAAATTTAAACCTCCAATCCCCGGATCTAGTGTCACTCAGTCAAGAGCTACTAAAACATAAGCAAAGAAAGGAGAAATGGACAACATTGTCTCAACATAAATGCAATAGGTGGAATAAAGAAGGAGACCAGGTCGCGATCGCCAGCTGCTACCTCGACAACTCCCCTAGAAACTCTGACCGCAGCTCAAAATCCACTACCGGGCCCCGATGTACCTGGATCTGCACACAAGGTGCAGGGAGTAACGTGAGTACACCAACTCAGAAGTAACGAACCCAAACTATGGGCTGAGAGTTAGTGACCGACAAACCTGTCACACCTCCTTTCTCACTACCCTGGATTAATGAAGGGGTAATAAGGGAGTTTTTTCAATTAAAGTGACATTGTTCGGTTTTGGGATTTATTTTAGTTTTCAGAGTCGCCACCCAAATTTTTTACGATGCTCCGGGACACCGTTTTATTTTAAAATCCCAAACCGAGGAAATTTTGACTCTGGTTTAATTTGTCTGCGACCAAAAATCTGAGTAAGGAATTCTGTTAACCCGGGAGAAGGTGTTAGGCATTCCCGAGTTCGTGGTTCTAGCACGGTCGCTTAACTATTAATATTTGGCCTAAATTATCTGATGTTTACGTGTCTTAGCCTATTGTGCATTTAGCCTTTTTAACCTTTTAGCCGCTTTTGATGTTTATGGATTTATCTTGGACAAGTTACGATGGCGCACACTTGTTATTTTTTAGCACATGGAAAACACGTCACATGAAATGCACCCGTGGTTGCTATATGCATTTTATCATTATTTTGGAGTTGAGGGTCGGAGGTATGAGTTGCCACTCCCGAGTGTAGATAATGGTGATTTTTGAAATGACACTTAATTTTACCCAATTTTCAAACTAAAGGATGTCCCTCTACCTAGAGGATCGCCTAAAATGATGTTCACTAGCCTAAAGGATACATGCTTCGGGCTATGGCCATATTTTAGCCCCTTAAATGTTTAACCCTTTTGGCCAATCCTATTTATGGATAATTGTTAAATAAGGGAAGATATGTAATTCAATCATACCAATCCAGGAAAGGTTTGCAAAATATAATAAAAAAAACAGAACTACTGATTTACCAATCGCAAATTTAAGGAATCAAATAAGCTCATTTAGCCACATTAAGGACATTTTGACTAATGTTTTTGTTCAATTTCATCCCTGCTATTTATTTCATCACTCATATATATTGAGATTTCATATGTCTACTGTTACAGGTTCTTTTAAAGGAACATCCTCTGAATTCGATGGAAACAGTAGATCTGTTTTTTATACCGTTCGAAATTCTTCAAAAACAGTCTTTTAAGGTTAATTATATGAATTTAGAAGAGCAGGTTCTCTCTTTGATTTTCAGAAAGTTTGACAAGGTGCATGAGTAAAAAAAAATCTGCAAAGTCCAATTATTTTGAAATAACTGTTTTTGAAAATCAGATAAAAAAATATTTTATGAAAGGTTCCACAGGGGGTGATTCGAACACTAAGTCTTTTTTTATTAAACACCTATTTCGGGTTTTTGAAGTATTTTTCGAAAACAGATTCAAATTTCAGGAAAAATCACCTCACAATTTAGTTTGAACACTATAAGTAAAGGGCTAAAAAGAAATGAATATACAGTCCAGTTTAGATTACATTACAATGATGCTGAAAAATAGATACAAAGGAATTACAGCTTGACTATTGTTATACATTTTCCAGAATCAAAGAAAACTAACATAAAGATTCCAACCAATTTTACTGACTTGAACTCCCTTAAGGCCTTACATTTAAGCCTTTCCTTGTAATATGTAGAACACCCCAATTAGTTGAGTGTGTTAATCATCCACTAGACTAAACAAGACTATGACAAGAAGTCAAGTTTAGGTCGGATGATGCTTATGCTAAACTATACTAAAAAAAATCATTCGTGCATCTTTAATGTAGACTATCAGTCAAAAATTTACTATTTGGACAGTAGTAACAATAGATCTTCAAACATTTATAGGATGAGTCATACCATGAAGGAGATTAGACTCACCCTTAATGATGTTTTTACACCATTTATAACAGAACAGGCTCTTGTCTTTTTATGGACTGAATCTGACAATAAAAAGGGGTCAGATTCATCTCCATAGAGGTCCTATTCAAACTCGTGATTATACTGTGACTTTGGCTTTTTAGGCATTTCTTGGAGAATGAACCTAACCACTTGAAGGGTTCCAATTCACGATTCTACAGCCTTTGTTGATTGCACATTTCATACCCTTAAAGGGTGATAAGCTACTATTTAAGCACTTAATATGGGGTGAATTTGACTACCAACAAGTCAAACTCATCTACCCTAGTGCAAATACTAACATAATTCTAAACTATATAGAAACTTCGATTATTTAGGCATTTTTAGATGATGAATCTGACCATTCAAAGGGTTCAGATTCCCTACTCTAAAGCCCTTGTTGATTACCCATTTTGTACCCTTAAAGGGTGATAAGCTATTGTTTAAGCACCTAATATGGGGTGAATTTGACCATTATAGAGGGTCAAATTCATCTATCCTGGTGCTGTTTCATAATAATATCTAGATATCTAGGGCCTGAACTAGACCAATATTTAAGCATCTTTATAGGATGAACTTAACCATTAGAGGTTGAGTTCATTACCCTTTGATGCTATTTTCCAACAACCCCTGGATTACACAATCATATAAAGACAGTTTTAAGATGAAGCAGACTTATATAAACTTCAGAGATTAGAAACTAAACAAACATAATGTAATACTCTATATACATGCATCATATCTTTGT
>ML419938.1:1347-16225 GCA_005239525.1 Nicotiana knightiana | reverse complement strand
TGTGTGATGAAGATTAAAGGGCCTTTTATAGGGGTATATGTTTTAGGGTTAGGTTAATAGGTATTGGGCTAAGGGGAATGGGCTTGAGAATTATGGGCTTAGGTCTGAGTTGGGCTCTAAATCTACAAAATTGGGCTAAGAAGTTGCTTCTAAAATACTTATAAGAAAAATATAAAATAACTCTTAATTGATTTTAATAAATTATTATATATTAAAAATAAAATTAAGAATTAAAGTTGAAACTATTTTTTTTGTATTTTTCAAAGATTATATAAAAATAAAAATCCTAGCAAAATAGTATGACTACAAAATGAAACTATTTTTTTATAATTTTAGTTTTTGCGATAAAATAAAGTAAAATGGTCAAAACTAGTTAAAGTAATGATATTAGGCCTAAACTAAATATTTAAACTCTATACCGTGTAAAATCTCGGGGAGGGTCAAAAATTACATGTCTACAGTCTCTTCTTGAGAAAGAGGGCCCAAGTCTAGGTAAAGTAGGCTAACAAGGAATTGGGGTGAATTTAAGAGATTGATAGCCCCAATTAAAGGGTTAAGCCTATAAATAGTAATACCCGACTTGAACCGATTTCACTTGCATTGCATGAACACCCATTAGTGCTTGAGAAAGCCAAATCGGGCAAAGTCACTCAAACTACCGAGAGGTATAGAGTGAGTAATTAAGTGTGAAGGTTATATCACGACCCCAATCATAACAAGATAGTCCAAGATTCTCGATCCCATTAGATACCCACCTAGGCGGAAGTCACTCCCCTAGTGCTTTTTATCATTTGGAAAAATCTCCTAAAAACATTGTTCTTAGATTATTTTCAACAATCAATAGCATTAAATTAGAATATAAACAAAACCCAACCATGGTTAGAAGTGAGATTAGAAACAACACGCACATCTAGATTAGGTAGAAACCCAACTCCCAACCAATATTAACTCCCTATGGAAATCGATCTCGTCCTTTCGGGTAAAACTGCGTCGACCACTCCTTGCTACTTTATAGTGGTGTAGGGTGTGAACCGATCACTTTTTGGCGTCAGTTCCGGGAAGTTAAACGGTTTTGGATATCTATCTGACTAGTTGTGTGTCTTGTTTTTCTTTCCTTCTATTGTACTAACTTCTGTGTGTTAATCACTTTAGGTACAAAAAGGTTGATCCTCTTGGCAATGTTCTCATGGGGAGGAGATAAATGATAATGGTGATGATGAGATGCATCTAGTACCTCAAGCTCAAAGAAGAGGAGGACAGGCCAATGACTACATTCCAGACCCTCCCCCACCTCCTCTAATGGCACACATCGGGTGCTTCCTAATGAAGGTTACGCTAGTGCTATTGTCCCACCCCCGATCCGGGCGGGCAATTTCAAGATTACAAATGTTATGTTGACATTATTGGAGCAAAGAGGGTTCTTCACTGGCGCTCCCCATCAGAATGCATATAAACATCTAAAGAGTTTTGTAGATACCTGTTGGGGAAGGAAACAGACAAACGTGTCGGAGGATGCATTGAAACTGAGATTGTTCCCTTTTTCACTCAGAGGGAATGCCTTGGACTGGTTCGAAAGGATCCCCAACCATTCCATTACTACGTGGGATGAGTTGGCTGACAAGTTTATAGCTAAGTTTTTCTCACCAGGACATATGGTGGCATTGAGGGATGAGATCTTAGCCTTCAAACAAGAACCTAATGAACATATTCATAAAATCTGGAGAGATATAGAACTATGGTCAAGGAATGCCGCGATAATGACATGACTGAAGCAATGATCCAACATGCATTCTATTGGGGTATAAACACGACCAATCAATGTGTTGTGAACCAGCTAGCAGGGGGTAACTTTATGAAGCTGACATATGCCGAGGCTTATGATATACTTGATGAGATGGCTGACACTTCCTCAGCTTGGCAAAGTCGGGGAAATGTTCTTCAGGGTGACTCGATCGTGATCCATCTTCACAAGGAACTTCAAGACCATGGTCAAGCCATAGATGAGTTGACTACAACCATGAACCAACTAGCCAAAGCACAACTTCAGAAAATTCGAGGACCAAAGCAAGTAAATGCAATGGAAGGGGTCAATCTTTTGGTAAACAAGAGGAGACAACGTGGTCAACAGGTACAAGGCAATTAAGATCAATATGAACAAAGTGGAAGTGGCTACAACTAAGATGATTCTTTTGATTACCAAAGTGAGGAAGTTTTGTATGTCAACAACTATCAAGGAAAATTAAGCAATGCTCCAAACCAACAATGCAGATCGCAAGGGAATGATCAAAATTGGAACAATCAAGGGCAAGGAAACTGGAACAATAACAACAAAAACATAATAATTTGGGGGAACAACAAGTAGAATTGGGGTGACAACAACAGTTGGAATGGCAATAACAACAATAATTGGGGAGGAAATGGAAATCGGGGGTCAAGCTTTCAAAGGCCCCCGATGTATCAGCAACCCAACAATCCACCTCCATATCAATCCCAAGGGCTCATTTCTTCAAATAATGAAATGTGGCGGATCAAGAATATGTTCAAATAGATGATGGAAAGGACTGCCGATTCTGATGCTCAAATTGCCTCCCACACTACTTACATCCACAATCTTGAAGTAAAAATGGGTAAAATCTCTCAAGCATTGAACACTCGCCCTAAGGGGGTGTTACCAATTAACTCAGTAGTAAACTCGAAGGGCGGGAACAATACAGGCCATGCCATGGCAGTGACCACAAGGAGCGCTAGAGGTGGTGAAGCAAGTGCCTCCAAGCAAAAGAAAGTTGTGAGTGATGATGTTCCAATAGTTGATGAGCAAGTGAGTGAAGAGAATTTGAATGATAAAGTGAGGGTTTATATTCATGACAACGAGGAGGAGACTCAAAATAATGTGAACCCGTCTAGGGATCACGTGATAGACATATTGGAAATGGTAGTGCCAAAAGTCAAGGCTCATTTACCAAGGCCTCCTCTGCCTTATCCTCAAAGACTTGCAAAGCAAAAGAAAGAAAACCAATTCAACAAGTTTATTGAGATGATGAAAAGCTTGTCAATCAATGTGCCCTTGGTGTAAGATCTTGAGAAAATGCCGGGATATGCCAAGTTTATGAAAGACTTGATAACTAAGAAGAGATCTAGGGATTGTGAGACCATCAAAATGACTCATCAAGTTAGTTCCATTGTGCACTCGATGGATCCAACACTTAAATATCCCGACGCATTTACAATTCCTTGTACCATTGAGAGTACGAATTTTGCAAAGGCCCTGTGTGATTTGGGAGCAAGTATAAATTTGATGCCTTACTTCGTATTCAAGACTTTGGGTATTGGTCAGTCGAGGGCAACATCAATGAGATTGAAAATGGTGGATAGAACAATGAAGAGGCCTCTTGGTATTATTGATGATGTTCTTGTACGGGTCGACAAGTTTATTTTACCTGCTGATTTTGTGATTCTCGACTGCGAAGTCAAATATGAGGTTCCTATAATATTGGGAAGGCCTTTCCTTGAAATAGGGAACGCTTTGGTTGATGTGGAAGCAGAGGAGCTCACCTTCTGGGTGCGCGATGAAAAGGTTGTATTCCACGTGTGCAAATCAATGAGGCAGCCGAATAGTAATGAAGTTTGCTCTTTTGTGGACCTCGTGACTGAGGTGATAGCTGATGAAACAAGTGCAATGATCAATGTGTAAGATCCTATGGAAGTTGTATTGTTGAACCATGAGGATGATGAAAGGGATGGCTTGGCTGAATGTGCTAATTCATTGCAAGGAATGGGATCCTATTCTTATGGACCCCGTAAACATTCCTTGGACTTGGAAAATTGGAATACTCCACCGACAAAGCCCTCGATTGAGGAGCCACCAACATTTGAGTTGAAGCCTCTACACTCTCTCCTCAGGTATGAATTCTTAGGCCCATCTTCTACATTACATATTATTCTTTCTGCTTGCTTAACCAAAGTGCAGGTAAGTTCCACTCTTGAGGTGCTTCAAAGAAGAAAAAAGGAAATTTGATGGACCTTAGCTGACATTCGGGGTATAAGCCCCGCTGTTTGCATGCATAAAACTATACTTGAGGATGATGCATAACTATCCGTAGAACATCAACGGAGATTGAACGAGGCTATGCAAGAAGTCATCAAAAAGGAAATAATCAAATGGCTTGATGCAGAGGTGGTATATCCTATTTCGGATAGTGCATGAACTTCACCGGTGCAATGGGTGTCCAAAAAGGGGGTATGACTGTTGTGACAACTGAGAAAAATGAGTTGATCCCTACCAGGACCGTGATCAGATGGCGGGTATGCATGGACTACCGAAAGTTGAACAAAGTGACCCGCAAGGATCATTTTCCATTGCCCTTTCTGGATCAAATGTTAGACAGACTTGCCGGGCGTGCCTTCTATTGTTTCTTGGATGGGTACTCAGGGTACAGCCAGATCCTCACAGCCCCAGAAGACCATGAAAAAACTATGTTCACATGCCCATATGGAACATTTGCATTCTCACGGATGCCGTTTGGATTGTGTAATGCACCCGCTACCTTTCAGCGGTGCATGATGGCTATATTTACGGACATGGTGGAGGACTTCCTCGAAGTATTTATGGACGATTTTAGTGTTATTGGGGACTCGTTTGAAGAATGTTTGGAAAATCTTGACAAGGTGCTAGCCCGATGTGAAGAGACAAATCTTGTGCTTAATTGGGAAAAATGCCACTTTATGGTCGAGGAGGGAATTATCCTCGACCAGAAGATCTCAAAGAATGGAATAGAAGTGGACAAGGCAAAGATAGAAGGGATTTCAAAGCTACCTCATCCTACTTCCGTCAACGGAGTTGGGAGCTTTCTTTGTCACGCGGGGTTCTACCGAAGGTTCATCAAAGACTTTTCCAAAGTGGTGAATCCCTTGTGAAAGCTACTAGAAAAGAATGCAATGTTTGTGTTCAATGAAGAGTGCATGAAAAAATTTGAGCTCTTGAAGTATGAATTGACAACCACTCAAATCATCACCGCACCCAATTGGATCTCTCCCTTTGAGCTCATGTGATGCAAGTGACATTTCGGTAGGAGCGGTTTTGGGACAAAGGGTGAACAAGATATTTCATCTGGTGTACTATGCAAGCGAAACAATGAATGATACCCAAGTCAATTATACAGCCATGGAGAAAGATTTGTTAGCAATTGTGTTTGCCATGGAGAAATTTAGGCCTTATCTCATGGGTGCCAAGGTGATTGTTCACACCGATCACGCGGCACTCTGATACTTGATTACCAAAAAGCACTCAAAAGCTAGGTTGATGAGATGGGGTTTGTTTCTTCAAGAGTTTGACCTCGAGATCATTGATAGAAAAGGAAGTGAAAATGAGGTAGCGGATCATTAGTCCCGCTTAGAATAGGAAGGGAGGCCCAAAGATGGTCTTCAAATTAATGATGCATTCTCGGATGAGCAACTCCTCTTGATTTCTTTGCATGGTATGCCTTATTTCACGGATGTTGCTAATTTCCTTGTTGCCAGCATTGTGCCGTGTGAGCTTCCTTCTAACCAAAGGAAGAAACTCAAGCGGGACAATTTGGATTATTATTGGTATGAGCCCTATTCGTTCAAAATATTCAATGATGGGGTGATTCGTAGATGTGTCCCAGATGAGGAGCTAATGAGTATACTTGATGCTTGTCATTCCTCACCCTACGGTGGTCATCACGGTGGAGCGAGAACTGCTTCCAAGGTTCTTAGATGTGGATTCTATTGGCCAACCCTGTATAAAGATGCAAGTGACCTTGTCAACAGATGTGATGAATGCCAGAGAGCTGGGGGAATATCAAAGAAGGATGAAACGCCTTTCACTAATATTCTTGAAGTTGAAATTTTTGACGTGTGGGGCATAGACTTCATGGGGCCTTTTGTGAGTTCGTGTGGCAACACTTACATTCTGGTGGCGGTAGATTATGTTTCAAAGTGGGTTGAAGCCGTGGATTTGCCCAACAACGAAGCCCGGAGTGTGGTGGCATCTCTCAAGAAAAATATCTTCACACTGTTTGGTACTCCTCGTGCAATTATCAGTGATAGGGGGTCTCATTTCTGCAATAGGGCATTTGACACTTTGCTTGCAAAGTACGGTGTCAATCACAAGGTATCAACTCCTTATCATCCCCAAGCTAGTGGACAAATGAAGGTCTCAAACAGGGAAATCAAAAGCATATTGGCAAAAACTGTGAATTCAAATAGAACGGATTGGTCAAGGAAGCTCGATGATGCATTGTGAGCTTATAGGATTTCATTTAAGACTCCAATCGGTATGTATGCATTTTGGTTGGTATTTGGAAAAGTGTGTCATTTGCCGGTTGAGCTAGAACATAAAGCCATGTGGGCCTTGAAGAGGTTAATTCTTGAGTGGGATGTTGCAGCAAATTTCTGTGTGGAACAATACAATGAGCTAGATGAATTTCGAGTTCATGCCTATTCATGCTCATCATTGTACAAGGAGAATATGAAATACTTGCACGACAAATATGCCCGAATCAAGGAATTCAAAGAGGGTGATTTGGTCCTTCTTTTCAACTCTCGGTTACGTGTGTTTCCGGGAAAGCTTAAGTCCAAATGGAGTGGCACCTTTGAAGTAGTGCATGTAACACCTTTTGGTGCTCTTGACGTGAAGAACAAAAATGGTGAAATCTTCCTGGTTAATGGGCACCGTGTGAAGCATTACTTGGAAAAGTTTGATGACAGTCACGTGGTGGCCTTGATCAAGTTTCAATGATGATGGTAACATGCGTCGTGACGTGACGTTAAATCAAGTGCTTCTTGGGAGGCAACCAAGTGTTTTTTCTTTCTTTTTCATTTTTCTTCTTAGATTATGCTCTTTAGAACTAACTGGTTGTGAGATTTGTGTAGGAATTGTTTATGCAGTGTAGGACTGATACTGGAAAAATTTGGCTAAGTATGGAAATTAGACCACTGACCGCACTCAAAAGTTTGCGGTCAGCGGAAGTTGTTTCACGAAGGCCTAAATATGTAGCGGACTTGAAAAGTCCAGAATGGTAACTCTCTGAAGTTCAATCCGTGTTCGCTGTGGTGATTACGTGGACATTGGTGCTTGTTTCGTTGCCGCGCATCTCTTTCCGCTATCGGCAAAGTTGGTGAAGAAGCAGCTTTTCAAAAGGCTAAGAGTACGGACCGCGGTGAAATTCCGCGGTGTGCCCACGTAGGTCGGTGGACCCTTAGGTTTAAGTATAAATAGGATGGCCCTCCTCCTTTTACCCTTTTCGAACTTTCACCTCTCAAACCCATATAGCACTGTTCATCCCCCTCTCTTTGATATTTATTCTCATCATAGTAACCAAGAGTCAAGTTTCTACTTCAGTTCCCACAACTGGTATGTTAGATTCTATGTATTAATTGCAGTTCTTTCTTTTTCTTTTTAGTTAGTTTCACTTTTTCTTTCTACTTAGGGTTACTACATGCCAAGAATCATAATCATGCTTAATTGATGATAAAAAATAGATGAGTAATTGATTTTAATGCCTAATGGGGGATGGGGTTGTTCATTTTACCACCTAATTGCCAAAGTTTTGCTAAGTGAACAAAACCCTAGGTCATGAAATTTTCTTCAGTGCCCGTATTATTTGAATTATGCGGACTGCGGTCCAAATTTCGCGGCCCGCATTCATGTATAGGTAATGATCCGGCTAAGTTTTAGCGGCCGCGATGATTTTTCTGCGGTTCACGATGGCCTTTCCACGGCCGTGCTGATAATTACACGGACGTGCTAAGCTTCAGAGAATCATGCAACTAGGTCCGCGGCTGCGTTCTTTTTTACACGGTCAGCGTTTCTTCTTTTGTGGCCGCGCCCAGATTTTCGCGGTCAGCAATGCGTCAACTTCAGAAACTGGGTAGTCTGAAGCCTAGTCTCTCGTGGCCGCGACTCTTTTTGCGCAGTCAGTGGTGGCTAGTCCGCGACCGCAACTCCATTTCCACTGTCAGTGGTCCACTGTTCTGTGAAATACAATGATCATTTATCTGCCTTCATCTGATACTTGCTTGAATAACATTACTAATGAGTTTTCACTGACTACGTATACAGATAATGGTTAGATCTCATAGTGGTTCGAAAAAAAAAAACAAGGGAGGGGAGAATCCTCCTGGGGCCGGGGGAGAGGAAACCAGACTGCACCCCTAGCTCCTCAAAGAGTCATTAGGAAAAAATAAATCCCCCGGAGACCCACTACCGACAATTCAGAGACCAGTGAATATGTCCCCTCCCGGGAGATTTATGAGGGGGAAGCTGCCCAAACCCAACAAAAGGCACAATCCCAGCCTTTCCATCTCGTCGATGAATCTACTTCTTTGTCTAGGTCGTCTGAGGGCTCAGAAGGAGGTAGTGAGACTCCGACACCACCTGCCCCAACTACTACAACTCTGGCCTCCATAGCGGTTCCAGTTAATGTTGATAGTGACGAAGATGTCCCGGATGACGGGAGAGGTGGTGACACCCGGGTTGGGGGTTTGGAGAGATCAAGGAACTCGGCGATGTGGCAAGACAAATTCGTTAGTAAGAAAGCCTACCACAAGTTTCGGGAATGGTAGCCTCAAAGGTCACTCACACTTGAGAGGCATTTCATAGAGCGAGATCTTCTACCCCATAATCCTAATGTCAAGAGGCAATTCAATGAAAGGATGGGGTGGAAGTGCTTCACCAGCAAGCTACCGGAGGCCAATGAGTACTTGGTCAAGGAATTTTATGCTAATGTCGCCCACATAAATAAAGGCACATATTTGACCAAAGTACGGAACCGGAAGATTAAATTTGATAGCAAGTCGCTGAATGAGTATGATGTGTTCGATGATGTGGATGAATCCGCTATGTGGAGAAGGTGGCATTAGATGAGTTAGCACGTCCATGGCTTACATCAGTGATAGCCATTCATGGGACTACTCCAGCTTGGCTTACACCTGGAGTTCTAATTTGAAGGAACACCCTGAACTTTGAAGCAAAAGAGAGGTCCACCTTCGTGTGCAGTCGGATAGGCCCCTCTTAGCATGACAGTGATATCCCAGTCTCCAGGGCGATTATTGTGGCTTCTATCATGGCGGGGTTCCCGATAAATGTGGGGAACATTATATCCAGCGTCATTACTAGAGCTATCGGGAAGGATGAGAGATCATACCCCTACCCAAACGTCCTCACCATGTACTTAGAGGATAGGATGTAGAAGGGAGGGATTTTGATACGAAAGTGAAGCCAAAAAATCCCTTCTCCTGGTACAACCTTCAGGGTCCGGACAACCCCAAGTCAAAGGAAAAATTCACCACCTCCACTAGTCAGTCTGAAGAGCCAGGGGTAGTGGCCACTTGGGCCGAGCCTTCTACTGCTAAGGGATGATCTGCTGCCATGCCACATCCGCCCTCCAAGCCTTCTACTTCGATTCCTCCATCAGTGCCTTTTTCATTAGTTTACCCTTATACTGCATTGAGGGTAAATTAGAATTTGGTCGGCATCAACAACTGGATGTAAGTAGCTACATCAAAGCTATCGGCCTTGTCCAGTTCAAGCACAGCTCCAGATGCCTCCATCAGTGGAGGTATCATTGAAGAGTATTCTTGACAAAGAGATGGGCAAACAGGTGAGGAAAGTGAAGAAGAGTCAAGAAGATTTGAAGAAGGAGGTGGAGAAGCTCACTTCCGTCGACGACATTCCTCTAGATCTCCTTATGGGAGAGACTGCCCCTGCAGTACAGACAGTACATATACCAGAGCAGGAGACTGATAGAGAGTCGGTGAGGAGAGTGGTGATTCCTCAAACTGATGACTTGGAGATTCAACTAGAGGACCCTGAGGGAGGTGACGAGTGTAGCCAACCACAGGACCCTACCAGTGACCCCATGCAGACAGAGGCCTCATAGGGAGTTTTCTGTACTCTCTANGGGGGGGGGGGGTGTTTTGATATGATAATTTGGATGATTGGTCTGTAATAACTTTGATACTACTTCTTTTTATTTTCTACTTATTGTACTTCCATTTTCTTACTTTTTTCTTTTGGTATGTATATAAAATTACCTTTCCATGTATATATTCATCCCCATTTTGTGTATATTCGTTTCAGTCCCTATTGTACATATTCATTTTACTTTCCGTATTTTTACTTTATAACTTCTTTTGTAATTTTCCTTAATAGCTTAGCTTCTTACTTCCTTTAGTAGCTTCTTTTTTAATTTGTAGATTCTTTTTACATTTTTACATTTTCTTAATGCCACGGTTCTTTCCAAAGGTGGAATTTGTGTGAACCGGGTGGCTCTTCCCAACGATGGATGGCGTGACAACCTTCTTAATGGATTGAGTCTATTTTTTTTTTGTTTTGATATATGGTAGTAATGAATAAAAGTTCATATAAGCTTCACTTGGCACCAGCACATTTACGTTCGACCTCATGGTTAGAGACAAGTTGTTGACGAGATTAGCTCTAGTTGTGACTTTTAGAATCTTGAGTTGACTAAAACTATCATCAAGTGGTTTCTATGGCCATATGGGAGTTTCAACCATTAGCTAGGCTTGTTGTGGGCCCTCGACTCTATTCTTTTTAACAATCCAGTAGCTTGAGGAGTGAGGTTTTGAATTGCAAGTCCAAGTGTCGTGCCAACAAGTCTAGAACATGCCCCGAATGTTTTTCTAGACAAAATTCTAAGTGTAGCTCGACTTGAGAAGTGATTATAGGCTCTCCTTGGTCCCGTTTGGACTTTGATGTCACGACCCAAACCAATGGGCCGCGACGGGCACCTGATACCTTACTCGACCGAGTACCAACTTAACGTGTCTTTCTTATTACATTATCATATACACGTGAAATACGGGCCTAATAGCCCAACATAATCATTTACAAACTCAAAACATATGCTGACAAGGTCGTACAATCTTTCACGTATACGACATATGTCTACAAGCCTCTAAGAGTACATATATGTCATAAAGGTCGGGATAGAGTCCTGCCATACCAAACAATACCCGTCTAAATCATACTAATCAAACAAGCGACTCCGAAGCAAATGGAGTGCACCAACATCTTCCACTGAACTCATAGCCTACTTGGAGGGCTCTCGACCTGTCTATCGGGACCAGCGGGCATGAAATGCAGCATCCCCAGGCAAAAGGGACGTCAGTATGAATAATGTACCGAGTATGTAAGGCACATAAATAAGTACATAAGAGACATGGAAGAAATATAGAGCACATGACTCAACCTATAAGCCTGAATAGCTTTGTAAATCATAAATTAGTTTTAGCATCATGCATATGCATATGAATGTCATGTCATGCATAGGTACATGTTTCATAACATCATCAGCCTCTGAGGGCATCCCATCATATCATATCGGCCACTGTGGGCAAAATCATCTCGTATACCAGCTGATCAGGTGGTGGTGCGTATATAATGCCATAACTTTTCCCATATCCCATATACATATACATACATACATATTGTCATGGGCGGCTTTCCAATTGTGCCCCATGACCCCTTGGACGCGCCCCGTGGCGTCCCAGCAAGCCTCTCAACGCCTAGCGCCACGGACGGCCCCGTGGTCTTGGCCGCGCCAAGTGACAAGCGCGCATGTGCCTTTGTAGCCCCACCAATTTCCCTCGTGAGCGCCCAGCCACAAGCAGCTGACAACGGACCTGTTTCTACCCCTGTAGAAAACTAAGTCCTTTTTCCCTGTATTATTAGANATTCAATTCTCATTACTGTTCTCTCAAATTGTTGGCATTGGTTTTCCTGCACGGCACTGACAATCTCGTCTAGCGTGCGGAGGGGACCTCACTTAGCGGACAACAACCACATTGACATCGGTTGCTTAGCCTTACGTCGCCCTTCCAAAGAATCTCAGGAAGGCGCCGCATAATAGTTGGTATCAGAGCCAGGCTCGACATCAGACGAGGGAACGCATTGGAATTACCACCATTTCTGACGATGGTGAATTTTGGGGACCGCATTGCGGCCCTTGAGGAGACGGTTGGCGTACTACGACCCATCGTGGATACGGTGACAGAACTGAAAACCATCCTAGTGCAAAGGTTGGACGACCTGGACCGCAGAATGGCCCATGTCGAAGTTGACATAGAAAACATCAGTCGCGACTCTGTAGGAGACCGGCAAACGGCAGCTACTGAGGCAACCGAAATTTTTGATAAATTCGAGGGCCTCCAGCAGGAGCGCGCCGAGGATTTAGCCCACAGGGCATAGGAGGCAGAAAAGATGGCTGCCATGCAGCAAAATGTCGACAACTTGACAGGCCAGCTCAATGTTGTCAATGCTGCTCTACAAGGCTTGCTTCGAGGCGGTGGAAACCCAATCGGGGGTGGTGCGAACGTCACCCCCTTGACACAGAAACTGAAGATTCCTGAGCCAAATCCATACAGTGGGGCTACGAATGCTAAAGAAGTGGAAAATTTCATCTTCGACATCGAACAATACTTCGATGCCGTGGGAGGCCTAGAAGAAGCCAAGAAGGTAGCAACTGCTGCCATGTATCTTCAGGGTGATGCTAAGCTCTGGTGGCGAGTGAAGTATGAAGCCATCAGGGCCGGTGAAGATGCTCTGGAGACATGGGAGGAACTGAAGGCAGCCATATGCCTACAGTTCTTCCCCGAAAATGTTGAGTACAATGCAAGGAGAAGACTACGAGATCTCCGCCAGACCAAGTCAGTGCGGGACTTCCGTGCGAGAATTCTCCGCACTCATGCTGAACATCCGCGACATGGGGGACAAAGACAAGCTCTTCACATTCCTGGAAGGGTTGAAACCTTATGCCCGCATGGAGCTGCAAAGACAGAGGGTGGATACCCTACCCAAGGCAATCCAAGCAGCAGAATGCCTTGGGGACTATCAGATGGAAACTCGGAAGGATAGACCACAGCCGCCTATCCGAGCGGGTTACAAAGGGGGCCAATCTAACAATGGTGGCCCCAACAGAAGTGGGGGAGATCGAAGTGCAGGCAAACCTAAGGCTCCCTCCTCAGGCAGCAACAGTGCTGCATCAAACAATAATGACTGGGGGAGAAAGCCCCCCTTAGGGTGTCGTCATTGCGGCGGACCGCATTGGAATAATGAATGTCCACATGCACAGATAAACGCCCATCAAGCTTACGATGAGGGGACGGATGATGAAGCAGATGATAATGAACAGACCGAAGCAGTCGGTGCCTTCAATGCAATTGTTGGTTCTGTTTCGGAGGCATTAGCGGGAACCAGTGCTGGTATCCGCAAGAAGAAGGACCCCCGCCCAATTGCCAAGAAGACGAATAAATGGACTCCTCCTAAGCAAGAGAGGACCTTGATGTTCGTTGAACTGAGGGTAAATGGCAAACCCATTCGGGCTATGATAGATACAGGTTCCACTCATAACTACTTGGCCTCAACTCAGGTGTGGCGTCTTGGGATAGTTGTGGGAAAAGGCCGGGGTCATGTCAAGGCTATCAACTCACCTCCTCAGCCAGTGGGTGGAATAGCAAAAGGAGTACCGGTAAAGATGGGGCCTTATTAAGGAAAGTTCACCTTGCGCGTGGTGATCATAGATGACTTTGAGCTCATAGTGGGACTGGAATTCTTGAGGCAGACCAACACCATACCCGTACCATATGCGGACATGCTTATGATGATGGGGGTAAACGGGGCCACACCCTGTATTATTCCTTGCATATCCAGGAAGATGGCCGCTGAGAACATCTCGGCCTTGCAACTAAAATAGGGGGTCAAGAAACATGAACCTACATTTCTGGCTACCCTATGTATTGAAGAGGTAGAACGCTCATCAGGACCACTCTCTACACCTGTAAAGGAGCTACTACTGGAATTCGAAGACGTCATGCCACAGGAAATGCCGAAGCGACATCCGCCTAAGCGTACTGTGGACCATGAGATTGAGTTGGTGCAGGGTGCGAAGCCACCTGCCCGGGCGCCTTACAGAATGTCACAACCCGAACTCACCGAGTTTCGGAGACAATTTACAGAAATGCTAGACACAGGGATCATCGTACCCTCTAAGTCCCCATATGGGTCCCATGTGCTTTTCCAGAAGAAACATGATGGTAGTCTACGCCTCTGCGTGGATTATCGGGCGCTGAACAAAATTACTGTGAAGAACAAGTATCCTATTCCGCTCATGGCAGACTTGTTCGACAGATTGGGGAGTGCTACAGTGTTCACAAAAATTGACCTGAAGACAGGGTATTGGCAGGTTCGGATTGCTGGGGGTGATGAACACAAGACGACTTGTGTGACAAGATATGGGTCGTTCGACTTCCTAGTCATGTCGTTCGGCTTGACTAATGACCCAACCACATTTTGCACCCTAATGAACTAGGTCTTCCGAGAGTACATTGATGAATTTGTGGTGGTCTATTTGGATGATATTGTGGTCTACAGCCAGACACTGGAAGATCATTTGGAGCACTTGCGGAAGGTCCTAGCCCGGTTGCAGGAGCATGAGTTGTAGGCTAAGTTATCCAAGTGCTCATTTGCTCAAAAACAGATCGACTTCCTTGGACATGTCATTGAGGTAGGGCGTATCAAGATGGACCAGCAAAAGATCAAAGCCATCACAGATTGGCCACCACCCAAGGATATCCATGCCTTGAGGGCATTCCTTGGTCTATGCAATTTCTATCGGCGATTACTGAAGAACTACTCCCTCATCGCAGTACCATTAACTGAACTCCTCGAGAAGGTCACGCCTTGGAATTTGGGTCCTAGGCGAGTGGAGGCCTTCAATGCATTAAAAGCGGCTATATCTAGTAGCCCTGTCTTGGCCCTTCCTGACTTGGCCAAGCCCTTCGAGGTACAAACAGATGCTTCCGACTATGCTCTTGGCGGGGTCTTACTACAAGACGG
>MDKJ01094683.1:0-12915 GCA_005239525.1 Nicotiana knightiana | reverse complement strand
CCTATATTACTTGTCGACCACGTACACTTGCGTGTGCATTGGGAAATCAACCAACATTATTCCCTGTTGTAGCCTAAATATGATTTGCATTCTTGTGTGATTGGTATTGTTGCCTTAGAACGTTGTAATACTTGGTTTGATTTAAGTGTGATAAGAATGGTCACAGTATGGGATGTGGTCGTCGCCAAGGCGGAGTGATGATTGGCTATATTGTGGGATCGGGCCGTACGCCACGGTAGAGTGATGATTGACTATATTGTGGGATCGGGCTGTACGCCAAGGCATAGTGATGATTGATTATATTATGGGATCGGGCCGTACGGTACGGCGAGGATTACAGGATAAGATCGGGCCGTACGCCATGGCGAGGATTACAGGATGGGATCGGGTTGTACGCCACGGCGGATATCAACCTTGTTGGATTTTGGATTGTTATTTGATGTCTAATATAGATGTACTTGGTTATTCTCTTTCATGCCTATTGTTTTCCTTACATTTTGCTTACTTTATTACTGTTGGACCTTAGTGAGTATCGAGTCGACTTCTCGTCATTACTTCTTCGAGATTAGGTGGGATACTCACTGGGTACATATTTATGTATGTACTCATGCTGCACTTTCTTTTCTTCTGTACGTGACTGTACAGGTCCGGAGGTTGGTACGTCTGATCATCAGTCCGATGCTAGATTTTGACCGGGGTTGGTTATACTTCACGGTGAGCTGCTCTTCCTAGCGATTCCTGGCAGCACCTTGGAGTTTCATCTTGTTATTTTCCCCGTCAATTTCATTCAAACTATGTGATTGTATATATTTATGTCTGATAGTTGCCTACGACACTCGTGACACTAGTTCCTGGCACACACGTGCGTACATTTTGGGATTTTGGGCTGCAATTTTCATACATATGCTTATCTTTTGACTCACGTATTAGATGTATTATTTTCACGTCACCGGCTATTATCATGTAAATAAATTCTTAAAACTGGTAAAAGTTGGATTAATTAATCACATGGGAAGGGTAATACTTAGTATAATTTATGTTGGCTTGTCTAACCCTGTTGTTGGGTGACATCACGATCCGTGTGGGAAATTGGGTCGTGACATTGTGGTATCAGAGCTTTAGGTTAACGTATTCTCACGAGTCATGGGCAAACCCAGTAGAGTCTTGTGGATCGGTACGGAGACGTCTGTACTTATCTTCGAGGGGCTAAAGGGATGTTAGGAGTACTTCCTTTCTTGATTCTTCATCGTACGTGTTGATTCCTTTTAGGCTTATGCCTATGTTTATTCCTACTCAATCTTACGCGTCGCGAAGCACTTTCTATGAATCAGGAATTTGAGGAATAAATGGTGCTACGAATGTAATCCAAGATGCTTCCGTGTGTAAATGGTCGTGGTTGCTGTTATGGCCCTGCAAAAGGGTAATGTGTTATTTCAGCTCAGTAGTTGTATTTCTGGGAGCCTTAAGGCCGTTATTGGGTGGTGATGATGTTTGCAATTGATTGTCGCGCGGTGCTGATATGATGATAGAATGCTTTCCCGTAGGTTAGGGGTGATGAATGGTTGAAGGGAGGTATTCTTAGAGTTTGATTTCGAGATTTCGGTGTTTTAGTTCCGGCAGAAGAATGGAATTTGGATTCTGGATGGTGTGGTTGGAGTTGATAAAGTAGTAGGGCTGGATGTCTTCAAGTGAGGTGGGATATGCACCTGTGACATGTAGTCATCGTCATTGATCGGATGGAATGTGTTAGGTTCGGCAGCGTCATGGTTTCTTTGGTTGCGTGGGGTCAGAGTATTGAGAAGAAGTGTTGAAGAATGCGTTTGGCAAGGATCGTGTTATCAAAGGAGAAAGGATCTCAATAGGGTCTAGAGTGGGGCAAGGAGTGGCTTCGGGCTAAGTGGGGGAGTCCCACCCTATGCAGTAGGGTTGTAGGGTAACGAATTGTCGGCGTGTTGGCAAGTTATTTCAGCTAAGGGAAAGGAGTAAAATGGTGATTGTGCGTGGGATTTGATGAATATGTAGAAAAGTTGGCCCTATCGGGCAAGGGTTGGGCTTGGAAGATTCATAACTTATGCTTAAGGCATGGCCGAGATGTAAGGTTGGTGACTCAGTCACGTGTTTCATTGAAAAGGGTGTTCTTATGCTAGGAGAGCCCTGGAGTTGATTGTATTCGGGGCCAGTCAGAGTGGGTGACTCTCAATAACGGTCCTAGTGAGTTCAAAAGTTAAGAATGCGGCGTTAAGGGCACATTGCAGCAGTGATCGGTTCCTTTGATGTGATTTAGTTATGCATGTGGTTGGTGTCGGTGTGTGTGCGGGGCTTGTCGCCCATCGTAACGGATCTTATGTGGGAGCATCAGAGTGCTACGGCCTGTCAGGCGTAGGCGGACCCAGGAAGGGTTATGGTGGTATAGACGACTACTTAAGGATTTTCATGATTGGGTGATAATGGGAATTCACTCGTGTGTTGAGATGGTACTCTTGAATTGAGTTAAGTAAAAAGTTTCGATATGATGACTGTTCACCCTATAGGTGGTTCGGAAGTTATGATGGAATTCTTGCGCTACCTCATGTTGGTATGTTAGGTGCGGGAAGTAGTATGTAACTGGGAGTAAGAATCGAGATTGAGGTCCGATGTTTATAAGGTTGTGTTGAGCTCGGAAGAGCAAGACAAGTGATTTCAAAGTTCAAAGTAAGCTGGTGTTCTCATCAGTGTCACCTGAGATTGATATTCGGTGAAAGAGGCTTTGTACCCTGGCCATGGGTTCTTGATGTGTTTTGCGGCCTTAGTGTAGTCGGTGTTATGGATGGGCAGACTGTTTGCCTTGTGAGGAAGGTCGTGGAGGCATGACCGTGAAAATATTGTATAAAGTGTGACATGTAGTCACTTGATGGATTTCAGACTTGGACTGAGTATAAAGAAGTGCAATATGGCTTAATTGAGAATTTACACCTGGAGGGTGTTTGGTTCAATTGAATATGGATTATGGGGTTTTAGTCCGGGTGATGACGGTCTCGTCTATTATGAGAAAAGGTAGGGTTAATGTGGACCCAGGTAAAAGCTAAATAGCTAAGTTTGGTGTGAGGAAGGTGGCTCGATGTTTGTGGATGGATTTGTTTATGATTATGGGATCCGTGCGATCCAGGCTTGTTCCTTTCAGTGGAGCTTTTTCATGGAAAGATATTAGAACAACGGGTGTTGTTCCGTCTTCGTCGAATTTATGTGTTATGGTGATTGTGCCGTGCGAGTTGTGAAAACGGTTTGAGGATTCCTTATGTGTTGAGGTCCCGCGTAGTGGGGAAGTTATGTGAGCATGATAGCTCTTGAGATCAAGAGTTTGTATATATATATTGCACCTCATATGTGCTTTAGTTTTATAGCCTACGGCTTTATCGTCTCCCCATGATGGTATTATGCACTCAGCATGCTTGTGATCGATATTCGGTAATTTGTAATAGTGAGCATTTGGCTCTGTATATATTTCCTTATGTGAGTTTTATGTTATTTGGATCGGGTGGCACGCCGCCACGGTGATGTTATTTGGGATCGAGTGGCACGCCGCCACGGGTATGTTATTTTGATCGGGTTGCACGCTGCAATAGTGTGATGATAAGAAGGGTTAATATATATTTATTTTCTTGTGTTTTATTACTATTTTTGGTAAGAATTCATATTATTTGAGTGAGGTGAATAGTTCCGTCTTGAGTCGTTTCTATATATCATGTTCGAGTTATGGCCTATTGGCGCGATGTGGTATCGTGTGAGGTTGTTAGCCATGTTTGGGGTGATTTACTGTCTGAGCAGTTCATACTGGGTGAGACGAGATTATCGAATCAGGAATCAGTACGATAAGGTTATGTGGAGTGTATATGAAAGAAAAAATACCATCATCAAGATTCATAAGGAAAGTGACGATTTTAGTCAAGATGAGGTATTCAAGGATTTTTTAACTCTGCGGTTGAGTATGAATTTCTGCACATTTCCTCTGTTGTGGTGGTATCGTCAGCATTATAGCAAGATGTATATATAGTTGTTATGAGGTGCATTGGGAGCATCAAATTCGTAGAATTTTGGCCATTAAGGTTCAAGGAGCGTCATTGTGGTCAGATGATGAGTTGTGCGGTGCACGGTGCTGATTCGGCAAGGGTATGCAGTTATGATCGGGTATATCGTGTGCTAGTTGATGCAGTGCTTATATATATTGAAGCTAGGCCTGGCTAGAGAAATTTCAGGTGTTTGAATGAATTCTGAGCTTATTAAATGAATAAAGAGGAAATCTCAAAATTTGATCAAGCTATTGTGCTCGACTGGATTGTGGTAGCACGGGCAAGTGCTCGAGATGTTAAACAGCGATTTCAGGTAACTCCAGAGCAGTTCTTACCACGTTCGAGGACGAACGTCGGTTTAAGTGGGGAGAATGTAACGACCCGACCGGTCGTTTTGAGCTCTAGCGCGTCGTTCAGCGGTTTGAGGCCATGAGCAGCTTCGTTTTAGGTATTATAACCCGTGGGCGTGGTCGGAATTGAATTCCAGGAAGTTTAGAGTTGGTTTGGAAAGA
Source organism: Nicotiana knightiana (assembly GCA_005239525.1). Classification (NCBI taxonomy): domain Eukaryota; kingdom Viridiplantae; phylum Streptophyta; class Magnoliopsida; order Solanales; family Solanaceae; genus Nicotiana; species Nicotiana knightiana. The sequence goes on along the minus strand of MDKJ01094683.1, from coordinate 8,357 downwards.
AAACTATCATTTCAGAAGCCTTAAGTTTGAGAAACCAACCAATATTGGAATTTTGAGTAAACGATCTCCGAATCAGGATTTGAAGGTTCCAGCAGGTTCGTGTGATGATTTCGAACATGGGTGTATGTCCGTATCGGTTTTTCGATAACCCGGGAGCGTTTCGGCGTATATTATGGAAGCTAGCATTTTAGAAGGATTTCATGAATTTGGGCTTGAAGTGCATATCAGTGAGGTTGATGTCCGTTTGGGATTTAGAGTATGGGAATGGCTCCGTATGGTGATTCTGGAATAGGGAGCGCGATCGGAAGTGAATTTGGATGCCCGTAGGTCATGTTGGAGTCATTTGGCTAAAGATAGAAATTTGAAGGTTTTGGGAAATCCGGTCGGAAGTGGAAGTTTTGATATCGAGGTCGGAATGCGATTCCGGAAGTTGGAGCAGGTCCGTAATGTTGAATATGACTTGTGCGCAAAATTTGAGGTCAATCATACGTGATTTAATAGGTTTCGGCATCGGATGTGGAAGTTAGAAATTTCAAAGTTCATAAAGTTCAATTCTTGCGCGATTCGTTTTTTCGGCATTGTTAATGTGATTTGAGGCCTCGACTAAGTCCGTGTTATGTTTCCAGACTTGTTGGTACGTTCGGGAGGGGTCCCGAGGGGCTCGGGTGAGTTTCGGGGTGGTTTCGGACCATTTCTAGGACATTCATAACTGCTGGTTTTTCGGCTACAGAAGTGTTCTACGCGATCGCGGGGAATTGGTCGCAATCGCGGTGAGTAAAATGTGAGAAACAGACCAGTGAATCGCGATCGCGGAAAGTCTTTCGCGATCGCGTAGAGTAAACGTTCTGCTGCACTTACTCTACTTTGAAGGCTCATATCTCACAATCTGTAAGCTATTTTGAGATCATGTAAAATAGAAAGTTGTAGCCCTTTGTGTATAGTTTCTATAAAAGTAAACCATTTATGATTTAGATTTGTGTACAAAGAGATATGGCCGTTATACTACAGGATGTCCGGGAAGATGAAGAAGAAAGTTGTGTTGCACATAGGCTGACTTTGCCAGATTATGTCTAGAAATATATAAGGAATTGGGAGATGAATAAAACATGAAAGTTGTAGATCTTTAAGTCTAGCTTTTAGAAAATTTAACCATTTTCCATTTGGAGTTGTTTGAAAAAATGTATGGCTATTCCACGGGAAGCTGTCCGGGCAGGCTGGGCAATTGTTCTCCGCGATCGCGAAGAGCAAATTTCGGGCTAGAAAATTGTTCTCCGCGATCGCGAAGCATTTTCCGCGATCGCGATGAGTAAGTACCTGGGCAGAATGATATTTTAGCAGGTTTTAGCTCATTTTTCTTCATTTCTTCACTTGGTTGGGGCGATTTTGGAGAATTTCAAAGGGTGATTTTCATCAAGCATCAAGAGGTAAGTGGTTCCTTTTCATTTCCAAGTTAATTCAAGGTTTATACATGATATCAAACACGAAAAAATGTTGAACAATTAGTATTTTGAAGAAAACCTAGAAATTTAGTAAATTGGATTTTTAGCCACGAATTTGAGCATGAAATTAGGAGTAAATTGTATATTTGAGCTAGTAAAGCTATGTGTAGAGTTTATCTTCGAGAAATTTTGGATTCCGGGCACGTGGGCCAGAAGGAATTTTGGTCATTTCTCCGAGCAGCGTTGGGAAAGTATATAATCTGAATTTGTTGTGAGTATTTGAATGAATTTTTATTTCTTTGTCGTTATGTGGTAGTTTTGGAGCGTTATGCGTCAGTTGGAGTCATCGGAAGGGGCTTGGAAGCCAGTGTTGGAATTTCAGAGTGAGGTGAGTCTCCTTTCTAACCACGTAAGAGGGAAATTGTCCCTCTAGAAATCCTTGATTTCTATGTGATCTTGTTTTGGGGCTACGTACGCGCCAAGTGACGAGAGTCCGTACGTAGTGGCTATTACTGCTTCGTCCGGGTAGTTAGAACACAACATGTTCATTGTTTTTCCCTATTGTAGCCTAAATATGATTTGTATTCTTGTGTGATTGGTATTGTTTACTTAGAGCGTTGTGATACTTGGTTTGATTTAAGTGTGATAAGAATAATCACAGGATGGGATGGGGCCGTACGTCACGATAGAGTGATCATTGACTATATTGTGGGATCGGGCCATACGCCAAGGCAGAGTTATGATTGATTATATTATGGGATCGGGTCGTACACCACAGCAGAGTGATGAGAGAGTATATATTATGGAAGTGGGTCGTACGCCACGTCGAGGATTACAGGATGGGATCAGGCCGTACGCCACGGCGAGGATTACAGGATGAGATCGGGACGTACTCCACTGTGAGGATTACAGGATGGGATCGGGCCGTACGCCATGGCGAGGATTACAGGATGGGATCGGGTCGTACGCCACGGCGAGGATTACAAGAAGGGATTGGGCCATACGCCACGGTCAGGATTACAAGATGGGATCGGGTCGTACGCCACAATGAGGATTAAAGGATGGGATCGGGCCGTACGCCACAGCGAGGATTACAGGATGGGATCGGGCCGTACGCCACGGCGAAGATTACAGGATGGGATCGGGCCGTACACCACGGCGAATATCAACCTTGGTGGATTTTGGATTCATATGTGATGTCTAATATCGATGTACTTGGTTATTGTCTTTCATGCCTATTGTTTTCCTTACATCTTGCTTACTTTAGTACTGTTGGACCTTAATGAGTATCGAGTCGACTTCTCGTCACTACTTCTTCGAGATTGGGCAGGATACTCACTGGGTACATATTTATGTATGTACTCATGCTGCACTTTCTTTTCTTCTTTACTTGACTGTACAGGTCCGGAGATTGGTACGTCTGATCATCAGTCTGGTGCTAGATACTGACCGGGGTTGGTTATACTTCACGGTGAGATGCTTTTCCTGGCGATTCCTGGCAGCACCTTGGAGTTTCCTTTTGTTATTTTCCCCGACTATTTCATTTAGACTATGGGATTGTATATATTTATGTATTCTGGTATATTCTTATAGTTGCCCGCGACACTCGTGACAGTACTTCCTGGCACACACGTGCGTACATTTTGGGATTTTGGGCTGCAATTTTCATACATATGCTTATCTTTTGACTCACGTATTAGATGTCTTATTTTCACGTCACCGGCTATTATCATGTATATAAATGCTTAAAACTGGTAAAAGTTTGATTTATTAATCACATGGGAAGGGTAATACTTAGTATAATTTATGTTGGCTTGTCTAACCTTGTTGTTGGGCGCCATCACGACCCGTGTGGGAAATTGGGTCGTGACAACTATGTAACTCAATCCATAATTCGCTTATTACATACAAATGCTCTTTTCTTATCTAGCTCTTTTGCCCGTTCAAATAAACAACTCTAGATTTCTCTCGTGATGAACTCTTATTCCTAATGCTTTGATCCTCCAGAATTGTGATATACTTTTCATCATCATAGGAGAAATTTCAGCAGGGTTATGATTTAAAAAGAAAGAAGGATTCTTTTTTTGAGTAATACCGATAGGCAATACAGTTGTAGTGGAACTGCTGTTATCCACGTATAATAACTTAGAAGTATTATCACTATGCAACGAAAGAACCATAGAACTTAATATACCAACAATTCCTCGTGAAATATTTTTTTGATCATCATCTAGAGCAAGGTCATCGGAGATTGATTAAAAAGGAAAGAATTATCATTGTTAGGAATGCTACTGTATGGTAGAGCAATTAAAAGATGTCCATATTAAGTTTACAAGTTGCAATAACACTATAAAATTTTGTTAAAATATTGTCACGACCCCAAATCCTAACCGGCTGTGATGGCGCCTATCGTGGAACTAGGCTAGCCGACTACCGCGTGTTCACAATTCCTTTTGAAAATACCATTTAAGTTTCAAGCAATTCGTAACAACATACAGAAAGTTTACTTAACATAATAGGCAAGTTTTATACATACAGTACTGCAATCCCCCAAAATCCGGAGCCAACATGTCATGAACATCTAGTGAATTAAGCCAAAATAAAGTATTATGATACAAAGATTTTGAGTCAAAGCTAAGTACAACATGAAGGGAAAGCAGAGATGCTGCGAACGCTGAACAGCTACCTCTATATCCCCACGATCCGGCTCCGTTGCGATATATATATAAGCTAATGCTCGATCTCTGCTCCTGAATCTGCACACAAAGGTGCAGGGAGTAATGTGAGTACGCCAACTCAGTAGTAATGAAGATTCAGGAGCAGAGATCGAGCATTAGCTTATATATAGTAATGGAGATAAATCAAGTCTAAGTAGCAAGGAATCACATAAAATCAATGCCATTAATTCACAATATAAACAGCCTTACTTTCCAATAGTACACATAGATATAAAAAATCGTCATGCCTTAGAAATCAACTTCATAAAAGTCCTTAAAACAATGCACATTTTTAACAACCTTAAAATAAAGATTTGGTATGAAAAATGAATGTAGTAAAATCATAAGTAGCCCCTCGGGCGAAAACATGTTTCATAATCAGCCCCTCGGGCATGCCTCACAATCCCTCAGCACCTCACAGTCACTCATGCCTCCCAATCACTCAGCCACTCGCGCTTGGTGCGCTCACTGGGGGTGTGTACAGACTCCAGAGGGGCTCCTTCAGCCCAAGCGCTAATATCACACAACACCTCACCATCACTCTTGGCCCTCAGCCACACTCGGTGGAACCACTCGAAAAGCCCCTTGAGCGAAGTAATAGAACGGGGTACTCGGCCCGAAAACATCATTTTAATGCTCATGTAGTGTAAATTAGGCTGAGTTTCAAATAAAACAGTATGCATAATGATGTTGAGTAAAACCCATCGACAGGTAGTGAGGAAAACAGCAGTAAAACACCCTCAAATGGTCTAAACAGATTGCCATGAGGCCCCCAAACACGACTTATAGCCCAAATATTTCACAAATCTTTAGAACATAATTTAACATAAGATTTTGAGTAAATATGCAACTCATTAGTCCCCGCGGAGAGGACCTAGTCCAATCCAAAAATCAGTATGCGCCACATGTTCGTCATCCGACATGTGCGCCATTCTAAATTCAGTGAGAAAATAATGCAGTCTGGGATTCCATATCCTCAGGACCAAATTTAAGACCATTACTTACCTCAACCGGGCCGCGACACTAGTCCGCTATGCCTTTGCCCTCAAATTGGCTCCCGATTGCTCCAAATCTAGCCAGAAACCAGTCAACATCATCAATATATACTCATGGAACACAACCCAATCGAAAATCATCAAATTTAAACAAAATCTCGAAATTTGGCCAAACCCGAGCCCCTGGCCCACGTCTCGAAATCTGAAATTTTTACATCATTAGAAACCTCGTCCTCCCATGATTCTATACCTACCAAGAACACTTAAATCGGACCACAATTGCCATTCTAAAACCTCAAAAGAAATCCCAATTCCCTCCTCCCATTTTTCCAACTTTTTCCTACCCTAATCCTTAAATTTTCAAGCCTAATATCAATAAAATAGCATAGGAACGGGATTAACAAATCAAGGAACTCACCTTTGCTGAAGAAGCTGAAAATCCCCTTTCAAAACCCCCTTCAATGGACTCCTCCCGCATGCAATTTGTTGAAAAACTAATAAATTACGCGGAGGGGGTCCATTTATACTATTCTGCACAGTCACCTGCAGACAACTGGTCGCACCTGCGGTCCCAGGGTGCGCACCTGCGATAATCAACTTAACGGCCAAAATCTCGCTCCTGCGACCACCCTTATCGCAGGTGCGACAAACTCCTCGCACCTGCGGACCTCTCCTACACAGCAAGACATTGCACTTGCGACTCCCCCTTCCGCTCCTGCGTGATCGCACATGCGACTCCTCATTCACAGGTGCGAAAACACCAGCAACCAACACAACTAATTTTCCAATAATTCACTCCAACTTTCCGCCAACCATCCGAATCAATCAGGAGCCCCTCGGGGCCCCAACCAAACATACCAACATATCCTATAACATCATTCAAACTTAGTCGAGCCTTCAGAACACCAAAAACAACACGAAAACACCAAATTTACATCAAATTCAAGCATAAGAACTTTAAAACTTCTAAAATTCGCCAACTATGCCGAAAACAACCAAAACACCTCTGATTAATCTGAAATTTTGCAAACATATCCAAAATGACATTACGAACCTATTCTAACTTCCGGAATTCCATTCCGAACTCGATAGCCTAATTTCCACTGCCGACCGAAAATCGCCAAAAACTAACTTTCGCCTATTGAGGCCTAATTCTACACCGGACATCACAAAAATATTCCGAACACACTCCTCTGTCCCAAATCACCTAAAGAAGCTATTTGAGCCATAAGATCAACATCCCGGGGTCGTTTACCAATAAGTCAACTATTAAGCTACTTTAAAAGGCTAAATTCCTAAACTCTCATTGTAACCACTCTGGACCCAAACCAACTGACCCAATACATCAAAAATAAGATAACAATACATGACAAATGCAGAAACAGGGGAAATGGGCTAAATATCACAGAACGACTGGTCGGGTCGTTACACCTCCCGCTCTTAAACAAAAGTTCGTCCTCGAACGGGTCTAGAAATATACTCGGAGCCTGGAATAAGTGAGGATATCTGTCCCGCATCTCCCGCTAGGTCTCCTAGGTGGAATCCTCCACTAGATGCCCTCTCCACTGAACCTTCACTGAAGCTATATCCTTAGACCTCAGCTTCCTGACCTGACGACCCAAAATAGCCACTGACTCTACCTCATATGACATATCACCCTCGAGCTGAACCGTGCTAAAGTCCAAAACATGGGAAGGGTCACCAATATACTTCTGAAGCATCGAAACATGGAATACTGAATGAATACTCGATAAACTGGGAGGTATAGCAAGCCTATAGGCCACCTCCCAAACCCTCTGAAGTACCTCAAAAGCCCCAATGAACATAGGACTCAGCGTCCCTTTCTTCCTGAATCTCATAACACCCTTCATGGGTGACACCATCAGCAACACCTTATCCCCAACCATGAAAGACACATCTCGGACCTTCCGGTCCGCATAACTCTTCTACCTAGACTGTGCCGTGTGAAGCCGCTCCTGAATCAACTTTGTCTTACTCAAATCATCCTGAACCAAGTATGTGCCCAATAGCCTAGCCTCGCACAGCTAAAACAAACCAACTGGAGATCTACACCTCCTACCATACAAAGCCTCATACAGATCCATCTTAATACTCGACTGATAGTTGTTATTATATGCAAACTCCGCTAGTGGCAGAAACTGATCCCATGAACCACCAAAGTCAATAACACAAGCACGCAACATGTCCTCTAAAATCTGAATGGTACGCTACAACTGCCCGTTGGTCTAAGGATGAAGCGCTATGCTCAACTCAACCTGAGTACCAACTCTCTCAGCACGGACTTCCAAAACTGAGATGTGAACTGAGTGCCTCTGTTGGAAATGATAGAAAACTGGAACCCCATGCAAACGAACAATCTCCCTGATATAAATCTCATCTAACCTCTCCGATGAATACTTAGTACCAACACAAATGAAGTGTGGGGTGTTGATGCGTGGCTAGAATTCATGATTTTTAGCATTATATATCGTGCATTTTAGGTGTTTTAATGATAAAAATACACGTCATGTGTGCTTAATGGAGTTTATTTAATGTGCAGGTGAGTTAAAAATGGAAGCCGAGCTAAATGAGAGCATAAACGTCGGAAAATATGTGCAAGAGTCGAAAAGGAAGAATCTGGGGCAAGCCTGGCGTTACCCAGGCGTTAGAGCCAAAACGCCTGGGGTGGCCTGGCGTTACCCAGGCGTTAGAGCCAAAACGCCTGGGGTGGCCTGGCGTTACCCAGGCGTTAGAGCCAAAACGCCTGGGGTGGCCTGGCGTTACCCAGGCGTTAGAGCCAAAACGCCTGGGGTGGCCTGGCGTTACCCAGGCGTTAGAGCCAAAACGCCTGGGGTGGCCTGGCGTTACCCAGGCGTTAGAGCCAAAACGCCTGGGGTGGCCTGGCGTTACCCAGGCGTTAGAGCCAAAACGCCTGGGGTGGCCTGGCGTTACCCAGGCGTTAGAGCCAAAACGCCTGGGGTGGCCTGGCGTTACCCAGGCGTTAGAGCCAAAACGCCTGGGTACCTATTTCGACGAGGTCCGAGTTTTAATGATCTTAAGAGTTTCCAAGCCAAAGAGGGAGTCTTTTAGATGGGTAGGGTTTATTCCAACCGTATAAATAGACCTAAAAACATATCACAAGGGGGGGAGACGACTTTTGGGAGACAAATACACACACGGATTCATTGAAGAGCAAGGATTATCAG
>MDKJ01028346.1:0-11738 GCA_005239525.1 Nicotiana knightiana | reverse complement strand
AAATCCTATATTACTTGTCGACCACGTACACTTGCATGTGCATTGGGAAATCAACCAACAGTGGTCCATAGGTTCGGGGTTGTTAAGGAATTGTAAAGTGGTTTCATTAAAAAAATTTGGGTGATTAGAGGAGGCAGTAGTAATTATTTTGTTAGTTAAATATTTCTTAGTAGGCATGTGATTAGCTGCATGTGTGAGGTTAGGGTTAGGAGACATACATGTGGGTCCCGCGCCGCCAGTGTTCAACTTGTGTGATTGGAAGTTGCTTGTGATTGGTGATTTTGCTCTGGATCGATTTTTTGAGGGGAAAATGACTGTTTGGCATACGTTGGTATCAATATTGAATTGTTCGTGTTGTTCCTGGGTGGTGGTATGGGTGGGGTGTGAAGTTGAAGGTGCATTTGGTAGTGGGGAATGTATAGTGTTAGAGATGGATGTCATGGGAGTTGGTGGAGATGAACAGGAATTTTTTGTGTGGCCAAGTTGACCACAAAATGTACAGAGCATATTGAAACCCTCATAAACTATTTGTTGCTTGTGGGAACCAATATAGACATGTATTTTGAGGGGCATTTCTAAGGGAACTTCTATACATATTCTTGCATATCGGCCTCTTGTAGTTGCCGACGTGCATATGTCAACTTTGAGTAGGGAGCCAATTTTCACCCCTACGCGTTGAAGTATTTCAAAGTCATAGAACTTCGTAGGTAGTTCAGGTAATCTTAACCAAATGGCTGTGTATGTGAGTTGGGTGTTAGAAGCTATGTATTTAGGTTCCCATTTGCGTACGGAGAGAAAGTGGTTGAGTATAAACCAAAGTCCATTGTGGAGGGCAGTGAGCATATTTTCTTCTTTTTGGAACTTCACTAGGTAGAAATCACATCCTTAAGTCAATTAATGGCAGTTCCTCTGTAGGTTTCCATAGAGCTGTTAGTTTAGTTCGTAGTGTTTGGTGCCCAACTTTCCTGCCTTAGACTTTGACAATGAGAATTTCCATGACAAGTATAGGCGTGATTTATCGGCTGAGGTGAGTGGTATGAAGGTGTCTCTGTGGAAATCATTTGTTGTTTCGACGGTTAAGTCAATATAGGAGTGTGTTTGATGGCATGTATTGGGGTAGGAAGTGAATTGGTTGTTGTTGAACAAAGTTTTGTGCAAAGGTGAGTGGTAGTTGTTTGGCAGTGTGTTGGTCCTTTGATGGAGTTGGGGGCAGATCAAGGTGCATTGAACTTATGTCCAGTAATTTTGATGTTGAGGAGGTGGTGGTGGTATTCATTTGCTAGAGAGAAAAGTCCAGAACTTTTTTTAACATCTAATTCATTTGGTTACAAACCATTGTCTACAAACTCCTTCCGATAATATTACTCGTGCTATTAATTGTTATATAGAAAGTATTCTATATTAATTGCTTAGAAAGAAAATATCTTCAAAAGTCTACTGTAAGAACTTGTTGCCTCTACGCTTCATTCTACCTTGTGCTAAAGGACAGAAAAGAAAGAAGCTGATTAGGCCCTGCAGTGTAGAACCTGGTGAACCGGGTGTACTATTTCCCAATCTTTTGTGAATTTTTCTTCTCTTTAGATTTTTGCTATTTTTTTTTTGATAATATTGATCTCGTTTAGAGTATCAGTCTAGTCACTCAACTAATTTACTCGTGGAGTGCGCTTGGTATAGTAATAGTCTGGTAGTTGACGACTTCTTTCTTTATATTATTTTATTATTTAGAATAATATCCTACGTATATGTTAGATCATGAAGAGAAGGTTAATCGAATTTGGCACGTAGAACAATATAATTAGCTAGCAACTAGCAAGGTTTGGGCTCGCCATAGTCAATAGTCAAGACAATAATTCATATTAGTATGTTGCGGCCAAATGCACACGCAAGTATACGCAGTCGTCAAGTAATAAAGTAACTAAAAGTCGGATGTCAAACCCACGAAGATTTGTGACTAACTATTAACTAAAATAGACTATCCTAATTTTCTAAACAAGAATTAAACCTAGAATTATTAGATTCTAAACTAATTAAAATAAGAAGAAAATAACTAATGAACTTTAAACAGAGGAAGAACATAGTTTTATATTATCAATATAATAAAAACGATTTAGGATTGTGGATTTAGGATTGTGGGCTATCTAACATTCCTATTGTATTCTTCAATTGAATTGACTAACTAATTTATCTAGTTTATTGGCTAACAGGGTTAATATTGCTCATAAGAATTTGTCGAGTTTTTTCTCGCCTATTTAAGCTAACCTATTGACTATATGTCTATGGAATTAGAACTAACAAGAACACATTTATAATTTCTGTATACAATTAGGTATATGTCTATCCTAACCACAAATTCGTTCCCTGATGCCCAGGTTCAAGAACTTGCTCTACTCAATTCTATATGCAATCTAGAATTTTCACTTTCGAGTTTAATTCTAGATTCGTAGATAGTATGTAATTGGTGATCAAGCAATCAAATAATTAAGTGCAGGATTGAATAAATAAACTAATACGGCAAATCAAGAAATCAAAATTAATATTCGAATAACAATATTCATGAAAAAATCACAACCCTAGAAAGTGAAGTTTAGCTCCACATAGACATGATAATCAAACAACAAATCATACAAAGAAATATACAAATTACTAAATTTGGTAGAAGAAAGATGAAACCTGACCTCCGCAACAACGTAACTATGTGCTCTCCCTTAATCTAAAATTATATAAAAATTGTGTTTAGAGACTATTTATAGATATAAATAAAAGGCTTAGACCAAATAACCAAGTCGAAGACCCAAAAGGAGACAAAAATAGTTTCAATACTGGACCCGCGTAACGCCCCAGCTTTTCTCGCGCTGGGCTGCTTCAAACGCATATGCTGTAACGTGACTTTGTCCCAGGTAATCTCCTTTAAGTTTACTTTCGTTATTTCACTGTCTCCCATAATTATGTCACAATAATATGATGTCATAATAATGACCACAATTATTACTGCCCACTATATTGTAATCAATTAGGATTACTTCTCATGAGCCAAACACAATGAGCTCCTCTGTCAATTACTTCAACTAATCACGTCATCTTGGTCAAAATAATTTATTTACTTCACAATTTCATCTCTAAAGCATTTACACATAAAATATAGGCGAAATGACTTTCTGGCCATTTAAACTTAGATCCGTTTGTAAAGTTAATATATAAATTCTTGAGTTTTTTATTTGAACACCTTTACTTAAAAATATGATTACTAATAAACACTTGTGATGGGGCGTGTTGCTCAATCACTGCTGATATGGATTTAATTTAATATTTTGTATAACCACATCATTCATTCAGTCACATTTTACTGACACATATAGTTCAAGGTTATCTAAGGATTTGATTAGACAATTGTAGCCAAATTACACTCTTTCTCATACATCTCATCCCAAATTCTCACGGTAGCCTCGCCGGAACTCCGACTGATTCTTCTTTAAGCCCATTGTCAAAACCCTAAAAACAATGGACGATAACTAAAAGCAACTCGAAACTCATTGCAGAACAAAACGAAGACAAAAAAAAAGGAGGGAAAAGAAGGAGTAAAAATGGGGAATAAGATAGCGAAAACGACACAAGCATTGGCGATGGAGTACTACCTCCCCGACTTGTCGTCGTCATACAATCTGGTGCTTAAAGAAGTTCTAGGTCGAGGTCGCTTTTTGAAATCAATTTTGTGTAAACACGACGAAGGACTCGTGCTCGTAAAGGTCTATTTCAGAAAAGGCGATTTCATTGATTTGCGAAATTATGAGCGGCGTCTCTCTAAAATCCGTGACATCTTCACCTCCCTTGATCATCCACATGTTTGGCCTTTCCAGGTTTGGTAGTCTTTTCACTAAATTTTGGCTTATTAACTTTGAATTTTGAAGGGGAAGACGGCGGAGGTGGGAGGGAGGGGAATTTAGAAGGGGAAATAGATTTTCCTGTATCATTTTTATTTTATTTCGGTTCTCATATTTTTTAATAAAAACAATATTATCCACGCGCTTTTGCAGCGTGATTTGCACACATTTAGCCATGTTAGTTGCGCCGCTTCCACATAGGCATAGCCAACGGTCAAATGTGTTTATTAGCATTCATTACATCAAGTTGAAGTGTTCAAATGAAAAAAATGCAAGTTTATGTATCGACTTTTAAAAGCCTTACAAGTTTAAGTGGCCAGGATGCCATTACGCCTAAAATATATTTAATTAAACATACATATACTACTATTTAGTATTTAAGTATCTAAATATAAGATAATATTGTACTAAAAATATATATTTATAGTCAAACATGATAGTACAATTTAGTATTATGAAAAGAAATATCACTGTTCATGAAATGGTTCTAATTGTAACCTTTCCTATTAAAGTTCAAGTCGTTGTCTTCACCTCAACAGTCTCGAAATTAACAATTAGATGCAGAATTGAAGGAAAAGTAGGAATGTACTTTCTTAGATAGAGAAAATGAAAATAGTATAATGGTCTGATATGTTTGGCGTACGTTTAAAATAATCCCTTTAAATATTCTTCTGAGCAGTTTATAGTCCTTTAAGTTTGTCAAAATGTGTATTTTTATTTTATTTTTGTCTAATATTTAACAAACTATGGTTGTTAAAATTTAATATGAAATGTGAATTTGGGCATAATTCCTTTTAAGTTTTTGGGAGTTTACCAATCAATACTTTTTATTCAAAAAGGGTCCTTTTTCGGAGCCTAAGAAGATATTAAAAAGACAGACGTAATATATACGACCCACTCTAATGAAAGCATTAGTGACTGTATCTACCGGCTCGAACTTTAGAAGACAATAAAAGGATGAAACATGGGTTGGGTCAATTCAAACTCCATCGATCTTCAACAATTCAAATAATAACACATAATCTTCTACCCACCATTCATTTCTCTTGCATCTAAACCAACGTTATTAAGAATAGGTTACCATAGTCATCTCTTTGTACTAACTACGTACCCACCACACTACTCTTCTAACAATGCAAAATGCAAAAATGGGTGTGGTGGTTTTTCTTCCATTTGCTTCCACATTGCTTTAGACATATTGTTAAATGGCAGCCTAGCGGATAAGATATTCAGCGTTCACAAGTTCGGAAAAGGATCGTACTTTAAGAAGTGTGATGTAGATAATTTATCTTAATTAATATAAATATGAATAATTATTTTTACGGCTCGAGTTTATAACCTTAAGACATATTGCCTCCTTAGGGTGCCATTATTGCTTATGCTAGCTCTACTCATGTTATACCTTCCTTTGGCACATATTCCCATTTCCATTCACTTCTTACCTGCATTTTAAGTAAATAATAAATTGCTTATATGAAATGTATGAAACAATGCATGGGTGCTTTGACTTTATTAGAAATCTTTCACAATCTTCCTCTTCAATTATGTCTTAATTAACTTTCTTGGCTGGTCCAAATGGTAATTAAATTCAGTCCATCCACAACTTCCCATCACATGTACAATCGATTTTCTTTCTATTGTCATATCTTTTGAATTATATTTTTCTCTCATAAAGTGTTATACATATCATAGCGCTTCTATAATGTATTCTCCCATGTGAAATTAAAGGCAAAACAACGATCAACATGCATGGACAAGAATACATTAAACCCCTCCCCACCCCACAAAAGAACTTGGTTTGCTAATTTCATACTTATATTATTGGAGGTTTAGAGCACCCTTGAACTATAATAATCATGTTTGAAATTGTTTACCCTAAAATTTGGATAACAATTAAACTTATATTGTTGTTTTAAGGATATGTGATTTCACTAAATACCAATTGATACATATGAAAGTAAATGACAGAATTAAACTATAAATAAATCAAACCAGCATTCAAATAGAGCTTCAGCCTGAATTCAAGATACCCTCGAACTGATAAGTGCAAGAACATTAAGAGTTGGAATAAACTGATGAACAATAACACAAGCAAGAAAGAAAGTTGTATTGCTTTTTTCTGTGAATGGTGATCCTTTACAAATGTTTAGAACTCCTCTTTATATAGCAGATGAATTCTGCTTATAGTATAATTCTAATTATAGCAGAAAATTATATAATTAGCTAATTAACCGCCTCTGATTTGATCCGTTCCGAGATTTGCGCCACTATCCTCGACCAATCACGGATATCTCGCTCTTCCGTTACTGAGCTATCTCCGACATTACTCGGAGTCTGTCTCTCTCGGCTTCGATTAATACTAACCTCGATCTCAAAAGAGACTTCGATGCAATGTGCCAGTCTCGATCAAATAGTGAAATCGGGTAGCCTCGATTTCAACCGTATACAGATAGTTCCATCGTTTCTTGGAGTGTGGTGACAAGAAACGAACTGAGCCTTCGATTCTTTTCGGCCTCGATGAATTATGATGTCATCCCCGTGATGTAAGCGATGGAAGTGACTGAAACGTTCCGTCGGTATAGTTCCCTAAATCATTAATGAGCGTCAGTTAGTGGTCGACCACTAGTGCTGTTGAACCGTCGCTAGTAAATCCATAAATATGCCTTCTCTTCATTGAATAAAACTTTACTTTCACTTTCATCTAATCATCTAGGATTTTACCTCTTTCAAATTCTTCTCTTCCATTAATCTTCAAGTTTCACCGCCAATCTCCTACCACCAAACCGTACTATCTTCTTCTTTCTTCAACTCATACAATGGCGAAAACATCTAAAATGGTTCCACAAAAGGAAAAAGCTTCCTCTTCTTCTTCACGGCCGGCCAACGATAAAATGCCAATGGATTCGCTCCCTGAGGAGTGTGTTCCCGGCCCGTGTGTTCTTAAATCCGACTTCAAAATCGAGAAACCTCCATCAGTCCCTGGTCGGTGTGAGCACTTATCGAGATACATCTGCTCGATAACTGTGGGGTATCTCGAGAAAATTAAGAGAGATCGTAACTGGGGGGGACAAAGTGATAGAAATCCAATCCCCTGAAGAGAGCATCACTACCCACATGGAAGGGTATCTAAGTGTTTACACTTACCCTTTCACGTTGGCCCTCTCGATCCCGTCATCATTGACTTTTTCCGTCAATACCAGGTAACTCTAGGCCAAATTTTGGTGCATAGTTATCATGCTCCGATTCTTCACGAGCAAAGCCGAGGGGTTGCTGTTCACCCTCGGTCACCTCATCAGGTTATACAGCCCTCGTATCTTTCGAGGGTTGATCAAGCTGCAACTTCAGGCAACCAAGGTGTTGTTCTCGAGCATCTATGAGGACAAAGATCGAGGATGGATGGGCCGATTTTTTTGGGTGAGGACCTTCAATCTCATCCCAAAGGAGAAGATTCCATTTCCCGTGAAATGGAACTCGAAACGTAAGTGTTATTTCGCTTGTCAATTTCCATACTTCTTTCCAATTTTTTGATTTATTTAATGTCTTTCTTTGTCATACAGCTATTTTTTGGATGCCTCGAGCAATCCCTGACCTTGAGAGCTGGGTTCGAAAACTGGCCTCGACTTCTACTTATACCGAGCGTTGTTGGCGCGACTTGGCAAAAGGCCGATGGGAAGAAAAGAACCATTGAAAGTTTCCTCTTTCACATATCTGATGCATTGGCGATATTTCTTTTCACTTACTTAACTTCTTCTTGTGCAGGATTGAGCAAGGATGAGTCCCTGAGGCCTCCTTCTAGTGAGGAATAGGCTATGGCTCTGGCTCCGAAGCTGGGGAAAGACAATAAGATAAAAAGGGCTCGACCTCCGAGGACCTTAAGCCCAAGAAGAAAAAGAGCTCGATCAGCAAATTGAGGATATGGGCTGCTGCTCTCCCTGCCCATGTAGTTTAGGGACTAAGGGAGGAGGAAGAAGAAGACGAGGAAGACGATTTGGTGCTTGTGGCCCGAGTGATAAAAGTCGTCGATACCTCCAAGGCCGCTAAGTTGGTGGTGGTTGATGAGGCCCCACCTCGTGCCGAGGAGGCTTTGAAGAAGGATTCGGGCAAAGTCCCCGAATCGTCCGAGATCGAAGCTGCT
The DNA here is from genome assembly GCA_005239525.1 of Nicotiana knightiana. Lineage (NCBI taxonomy): Eukaryota > Viridiplantae > Streptophyta > Magnoliopsida > Solanales > Solanaceae > Nicotiana > Nicotiana knightiana. The sequence goes on along the minus strand of MDKJ01028346.1, from coordinate 3,725 downwards.
TCTCGTCCAATGGCGAGTATATCCGAGAGGGCTGGTCACGAGACACCTCAAGTTGAAAAGAGAACCTCGAGTGACTCACTTGGGGAAATGACACCAAGTCACTCACCATCCCTTCCTGCCTACTCCAAAGAGGCTATACGGGATGCTTAGTCTTTGGAAACTCCCGAAGTAGGCGAAGTCCCTCGTGAAAAGGATCCTTTCGGGACTGCTTTACCGGGGTCGAGCATGCCCCTGATCTCAATGATGCATCCAACCTCTTCGAACAGGCCCAACGTCTTCTGAACCGAGTAAGTCTAAGTTCTTTTGTTGATGTAACATTACTTTGTTTTTTTGTCCAACTCTTTTCCCTCTCTATATAGGCTTTCTCTAAGTCCCGAGCCAAATTGAGCCACCGTGAGGCTGATCTCCAAAGGCTTTCAGAGGAGAGGAATGATCTCAAGCTTCACTGTGGGCAAAAAGACGAGGATATTAACGACCTCCAAACCGATTTGGCTAAAACTCGTAAGGAGGAAACTGAGCTGGACGAGCAGGTAATGGAACTTTTGAAAAATCATGGACTTGATTCGGGAACGGAGGCTAACATTTCAATATTATAGCAGCAACAAAAGATCAAGAGGATTGAGCTGTTCCTTAGGGAGGTCGACCAAGTGAAGGCAGACTCCTACAAGTGGAAGGAAGGCATAGACCGACTTGCTCCAGAAAAAGAGACTGCCTTGGCCCAGTTGTCGTCAATCGAAGCCCAACTTCGAAGTGAGAAGGAAAAGTGTCTGGCTCAGGCCAAGAAGATCGAAGAGCTCGAAGCCCAACTGGCTTCGGAACTTGCAAAGGTCCAAGCTGAGGCCGAGAAAGCTAAGGCCGAGGTTGAGAAGATGATGGCCAGCTACCGGGCCGATGCTGAGGCTAATCAAGTTCAAGTAAGGGAGGCTACCGATAATGCTCAAACACGACAACATTGGATTTCCCAGCTTGCGAGATGCCAATCCCGGAGGGAGACCCTCGAGGAGATCCATGCCCGAGGTTTTGACCTTTCTAGAGAGATAGCTGTTGACCCAAGTCACTGCATAGTTTTGAAGATTGACAAATGTCTGGCTAGTTGAACCAGGTCCATCAGAGCACACATACTTGACCTGACGCGTTGGCACATGAACCGTATATGCATAGGAGATGAATGAGATTGTGAAGTACCAATGAACAAAGAGAGTGTCTCCTAATGCGAAAAGGTTACAAATTGATAAGAGAATAGAAGTTGATTTCAGCAAGGACAATAACGAAGGAAGGAATTTGAGTTTAATACGAACTCTTTCTCCCAGGAAGAGTTGTACCAGAACTGAACGACAAACTCAACAACTGACTCTATAAATAATTGAAGTATTCTTGCTTGAAAAAAATGAACGCACAAGTGCAGAAGTGAATCAAGGTCTGAAAGCAAAATTGCCAGATATTTTGCAAGCAGAATTACTGTGTGATACAAAGGCTACAGACCAGCTAGAAGAACTAGTTCCATCTGTTTGTCATTGAGTCTAGTTGGTTGTAGTAGGCGATTTAATATTGTATCTTTTCAGCTTTTATAGAAGCAATTGTAATAGGTACACATTGTTCAAGTTAGAGTTAACTTGAAGCTTGTAGAAATTAGCTAGAGACTAGTTACTACGAAGGGATTAGAGTTAGTCCTAGGATTACAAAAGAGTTTATTTTGTAAGTCCGTTTGGCTTAGAGTTTTGGTGAAGAGTTTGAGCAAATCCTACTAAGGAGTAGGTCGTGGGTTTTTCACCTTTTGAGCCAGGTGTTTTCCACGTAAAATCTCTGTGTTTTTACTTTACTGCTTTTATTATTCCGCAACAGCAGAAGTTGGAACACCAAGAAGTACCAGGTTCTTCTAGAGAGACAACGCTAAAAAAATTGGATACCACACAAATTAACCTATCTTCTTGTGTGGTATTGACGTCTAAAACATCAATTGGTATCGGAGCAGGTTATCCTTGAAAGGCTAACACCTTGGAGAAGATCAAGATGAGTTCACCACCTGGATACTGGGAGGGTCAATCAACTGCAAGGCCACCACTCTCCAATGGCCAGTATTATTCTTGGCGGAAAAACAGGATGAAGGACCACCTGATTGGAGAAGACTATGAACTCTGGGACATAGTCACTGATGGTTATATAGCTACCATGATGAAGACTGCTGAAGGTATAGATGTACCAAAGACTAGAGTTGACTGCACTGCTGAGGATCTGAAGAAATGGGAAAAGAATGCAAAGGTGAAGAAGTGGCTAGTGTGTGGACTAGGTCCAGACGAGTATAGCAGAATCCAAAGCTGCACCACTGCCAAAGAAATCTGGGATACCTTGCAAGTAGCCCATGAAGGAACACCTCAGGTAAAAAGATCAAGAGGTACTCTTCTATACTCACAGTATGAAAACTTCACTATGAAAGAAGGAGAGACAATCCAAGAGATGTACACAAGGTTCACAACTTTGACAAATGAACTTAAGTCTCTTGGTAGAGTCATTCTTGAAGAGGAAAGGGTAGAGAAGATCCTGACAAGGGTCTTACCAATCTCCCGGGAAAGCAAAATCACTGCTATCCAGGAATCCAAAAATATGGAAACCCTCAGATTGGATGAACTAATTGGACACCTTACTTCCTATGAGCTTAGAAGGCAGATAATGAAGATGGATGGTACAAAGAAGGAGAGGAGTTTAGAACTGAGAATCACTGAGGGAGCAGATCATGAGGAAGATGAGATGGCCATGATTACCAAAGAATTCAGAAACTTTCTAATAAGGAAGAAAGGCATCTCTAGAGGAGGAAATTACAACAAAGAAAAAGCTCCAGAAAAGGCAACAAACGAGGGATGCTACAAGTGTGGAAAGACTGACCACCTTATCAAGAACTGTCCTCATTGGGAAATGGAATGGAAAAAGGAGAGATATGAAAGAAAGAATAGAATTCTGGAAGATATGGCAAGAACCATGCTTCTTTCTAGCAAACTACCTTATAGCTTCTGGGCAGAAGCAGTAAACACTGCATGCTATATAATAAATAGATGTATGACCAGGCCTCTGGTAGAGAAAACTCCTTATGAATTACTTAAAGGGAGAAAGCCCAACATATCCTACCTTAGGGCTTTCAGATGCAAGTGTTTTGTGCATAATAATGGCAAAGATTCCCTAGGAAAATTTGACCCTAGAAGTGATAAGGGAGTGTTCTTGGGATATTCATCACATAGCAAAGCTTATAAAATATACAATAAGAGAACTATGTGTGTAGAAGAAAGTGTGCATGTTCTCTTTGATGAAACTAACACTCTTTCTGAGACACAGGAACAGGAAGACGAGGAGATTGGACTGGTGAGAAGCAGTGATCACACTGAAGCAAACATGGAAGGTGGAACAGGTGATAGGCCAGGTTCAACTACCCCAAGCAACATGACAGGGGGAATTCAACATATGCAACCTGGCCCTGATCCTGCTCCATAACAACAAGACACCACGGAATTGTCTAGGAATGAACAACTGGTACTCAAACCACACAAATATCAGAGTTCTCACCCTCTTGAGAACATCATAACAGATTTGACATCCGGAATCAGAAAAAGATCATCCTTGAAAAATCTGTGTGCGTTTGATACCTTTCTATCCATGATCGAACCAAAGAACAATGGGGAAGCCCTAAAAGATGCTGATTGGGTAAATGCCATGCAAGAAGAGCTGAATCAGTTTGA
>MDKJ01168510.1:0-16692 GCA_005239525.1 Nicotiana knightiana | reverse complement strand
AAAATAGATACTCCCAAAATGGTATTAGATGCCTGACAACCGAGCAGGGAGAACAAATACTGACTGATGACAAAATATGAAAAATAGATACTCCCATTATAGGAGACGAGGTGACAGAAGCAGTGTTGGAGTTTTTCAACGAAGCTGAGATGTTCAAGCCCTTCAATTGTACATTAGTAACACTTATTCCAAAAGTTAGAACCCTACATCTATAAAGGAGTACATACCTATCTCATGTTGTACCAAAATGTACAAGATAATATCAAAAATCCTTACAAAAAGACTTCAAGTGGTTATGGATGATCTGGTCGACAATTCACAATTTGCTTTTGTTTCGGGAAGGGTCATAACAGATAACATCATTCTACGCCATGAATCATATTATACTAAAAGTAGGAAGCTCCTACCTTCAAAGTTGAAGCCATACTTTTCTAACCATTCACTTATAAAAGTGACTATCACTAATGCAACAGGGAAAGAAGCGATGCCTTTTAGATTTTTTAATTGCTTGGTTGAACATCAACAATTTATGTCTCTAGTGGATCAAGCAAGGAAGAAGCATTCTGATGAAAAATATATGAAGAGGGTCTGGTTAAAGCTGAAATGGCTAAAACAGGAGTTGGGAACACTCAACATGAAATATCTTGTGGGGACAAACTCAAAAAGATTAAGGAAAATCTATAGGAGGTACAAGAGAAAATGGGAAGGCAACTTCTAGATAGTGCACTAATCCAAAAGGAAAAAGATCTAAAAGAACAGATGGAGATATGAGAGAAGATTGAGGAAATCATATACAAGCAAAAGTCTAAAGTGCAATGGTTAAAATTAGGTGATTCAAATACTGCATACTTTTTTGCAAATATGTAAAATAGATACTCCCAAAATGGTATTAGATGCCTGACAACCGAGCAGGGAGAACAAATACTGACTGATGACAAAATATGAAAAATAGATACTCCCATTATAGGAGACGAGGTGACAGAAGCAGTGTTGGAGTTTTTCAACGAAGCTGAGATGTTCAAGCCCTTCAATTGTACATTAGTAACACTTATTTCAAAAGTTAGAAACCCTACATCTATAAAGGAGTACATACCTATCTCATTTTGTACCACAATGTACAAGATAATATAAAAAATCCTTACAAAAAGACTTCAAGTGGTTATGGATGATATGGTCGACAATTCACAATTTGCTTTTGTTTCGGGAAGGGTCATAACAGATAACATCATTCTATGCCATGAATCATATTATACTAAAATTAGGAAGCTCCTACCTTCAAAGTTGAAGCCATACTTTTCTAACCATTCACTTATAAAAATGACTATCACTAATGCAGCAGGGAAAGGAGCGATGCCTTTTAGATTTTTTAATTGCTTGGCTGAACATCAACAATTTATGTCTTTAGTGGATCAAGCAAGGAAGAAGCATTCTGATGAAAAATATATGAAGAGGGTCTGGCTAAAGCTGAAATGGCTAAAACAAGAGTTGGGACACACTCAACATGAAATATCTTGTGGGGACAAACTCAAAAAGATTAAGGAAAATCTACAGGAGGTACAAGAGAAAATGGGAAGGCAACTTCTAGATAGTGCACTAATCCAAAAGGAAAAAGATCTAAAAGAACAGATGGAGATATAGGGGAAGATTGAGGAGGGCATATACAAGCAAAAGTTTAGAGTGCAATGGTTTAAGTTAGGTGATTCAAATACTGCATACTTTTTTGCAAATACGAAAAATAGATACTCCCAAAATGGTATTAGATGCCTGACAACCGAGCAGGGAGAACAAATACTAACTGATGACAAAATATGAAAAATAGATACTCCCATTGTAGGAGACGAGGTGACAGAAGCAGTGTTAGAGTTTTTCAACGAAACTGAGATGTTCAAGCCCTTCAATTGTACATTAGTAACACTTATTCCAAAAGTTAGAAACCCTACATTTATAAAGGAGTACATACCTATCTCCTGTTGTACCACAATGTACAAGATAATATCAAAAATCCTTACAAAAAGACTTCAAGTGGTTATGGATGATCTAGTTGACAATTCACAGTTTGCTTTTGTTCCAGGAAGTGTCATAACATACAACATCATTTTAGACCATGAATCATATTATACTAAAAGTAGGAAGCTCCTACCTTCAAAGTTGAATTATGATAATATCCTTTAAATTCTAAGTTACAATTTTTTTCTTGAAGAAAAAAAACTTCAATTAAATAATATTCAAATTATATTAGAAGTTAGACGTTGATGTTGTAGTACTTTAATGCTTCATCAAATCAATTCAATAGATTCAATTAGGTTTAGGCCATTCATATTCTCCTTCCCAGGAACGTCTGCCTTTAATTACTTCATCATAATTAGTTAATTACCAAGAAAAAATATTTTTGTTAAATTTTACTCTTTATATTTTCTTTGTTTCATCTTCCATGGTAACATTCTTCTTTTTATATTCTTTATTTGTAGCAATATATATTACGGTAGTTAATTCTGATTTCATATTCAACATTAGTAACTTCTTTTCACAATCTTTTTACATTCTTCACCACGCACTATATAAGTGCACAATAAAATATCTTTGTCCCTTTTATCCTTTATGTATTCTTTCCGCAAGAAATTTCTTTTTTTCAAAAGAGTGTCTTCATTCACCAGTATCTGCAACAGGTATATATATATTTCAATTATTTTACAGTGCAAAAATTGACTTATTTTCAGTCCTTTTCTGAATCATAATTAGCAACCTATTATTCTTGACTATGTGATTTCTTGAAAAGTTCTAAAGTTAAACGTAGTACTAATGTGAAAAATCCTCTAGAAAGTCAGAAGGTCGATAAGTTAATATGGAGAATTTCTAGGATTGTACAAGACCTAGAAATAGCTAAATGATGCAATTGTAGACTTCACTTAGGTCCTTTTTGGATCAGCGCTAATTAACTATTGTCAATGTTTGTTGCGAATTATTTAGTAATAGTGTCATGTCATATTCAATTAGCTTCTGCTGCAACTATAGACTTCGCTTAAGTACGTTTGGATCATAGCTAATTAACCACTATAGTACTTAGTGCAGAATATGTTTGTTGCAGATTATTTGATATTGCCACGGCAAAATTCTTATTACATTCTATATAGCCTTAAATCAATTAGTCCATTTAGAAAACACATCAAATATTTTGTTTTGCCAAATTCCAATGCCTTATTATTTAGTATGGGTGTTAAATTTATCATCTGCATTCGAACTTAATTTTAATGTTAACAATGATTGTGTATATACTGTTTTATTCTTATGAGACTTTTCTTTTTGGTAAAAATATGCCATAATAGATAATATAATCCTTTTTTTTTTGTTGTAGTGTCGTTATTATTTGCTTGTTTGAATTTGATTTTGCTGACTTTGTAGCATGTCAATTTTGTAAGTTTAATCTTCTTAGTTATTCAACTTTGATTGTTTGTTTCTTTCATCTTCAACAGTTATAATATTATTGCATTATAGCTTTTTTGGCATTCTTCATTATACTCTATAAAGGTGCATAATAAAGTGTCAATGGTGGCAAACTTGATCACACACAAAACATCTGTTGTTCCTACTTTCGTGACGTTGTTACATATTTTGTTCATAAATTTTATCATCTTATATATTTTCTTTTACTTGAAAATATATGATATTAACATTTAAATTCTCATAAAAAATTACTGACTGATACTATTATATTTATTCAATTCAACTAATATTCTTCTATCAAATTCACAAATGAAAGGGCCCATAATTTTGAATCAAACAAGGGGTAGCACGTGCAACAATAGCCGACATTGCTGAAGCATAGTTCACCATTAATTAGTTTGAGTTTACATATTTTCTTCTTCAAATTTGTGTAACTCATTGCACACCTATTTAAAGAATATTCATATCACTTGAAAATATTTATAATATTTATCATGGATACACGTGTAACGCACACGTGTCCAAGAACTAGTTAATTAAAGGATACGAGAGGAAAGAATTATCACCGAGATGCATGATGAAACTAGATATGCAAAAGGCATATGATTCAATTGAATGGGTGTTCTTAGAGCAGATCCTAATTGGCTTGGCATTCCTGAGAAGTATGTTAGATGGATTATGAGTTGCGTCCAAAGTGTATCATATTCTATCGTAAAAATTGCGCTGGACACCCTATTTGGTCGCCCCCATTTAACCTATACCCCCTTTTTAAAAACTTTTAACTTGTACCCACTTTTTAAATAACTTCAGCTCCCCTTTCTCTCGCTGAGCTGAAGTTCTCCAGTTTACAAAGACAAAACTTCAGCTCTCCTATGCTGAAGTTCCCCATTTACAAAAGACAGAAAGTTCCCTAGTGTAACTGGGGGAACTTCAACCCGTATGCTGAAGTTTTTGTCTTTATAACTGGGAAACTTCAGCCGCGTATGCTGAAGTTCCCCATTTACAAAGACAAAAACTTCAGCTCTAAAGCTGAAGTTCCCCAATTTACTAGAGCTGAAGTTCACAAGCTACTTCAGGCCCGTCTACTAGAATACTGAAGTTTTGCGTGATTGTCTTTGCTACTTCAGCATTCTAAATGGAAAACCAACAGAACCCTTTGAAGCTAAAAAAAAGGCTAAGACAAAGGGGATCTCATGTCTCCCCTTCTATTTGTCTTGGCCATGGAGTACCTGAATAGGAGCTTGAAAACACTGCAGCATATGAGTGACTTCAACTACCATCCTAGGTGTGACAAATTTGAAGATAACACAATTAGGTTTTGCCGATGATCTTCTCTTGTTCTGCAGGGGTGACACTGGATCAATAAAGCTTCTGTATGAATGCTTTCAAAAAACTTCCCAAGCTTCTGGGCTTGCAGTTAACAAAGACTAAAGCTCTGTGTTCTTTGGGGAGGGTGAACAGAGATATTGAGGAGGAAATTATAAATACTCTGGGGATATCTAAGGTCCAACTACCAGTGAGATCCTTAGGGGTTCCGCTGAGTACAAAAAGGATATCAATCACACAATGTCAACCGTTGATTGATAAAATGGTAGGAAAGATAAGCTCCCGGACAACAAGATTCTTATTATATGTGGGAAGGCTACAATTAATCAAAAACATACCTTTTTAATGCAAACTTTTGGGCCCAAATCTTCATCCTACCTAAGAAAATCATTAAGCAAGTTGAAGCCATCTGCAGAAGATATGCAGGGACAGGAGGTAGTGAAGCCACAAAGAAGTCACTTCTATATTGGGAAAAGGTCTGTCAACCAAAAACAACTGGGGGTTTCAATATTACGGACATACACATGTGGAACAAGGCAGCAATAAGTAAGCATCTATGGAGCTTATGTAAAAAAGGATAGGTTGTGGATTCAATGGGTACGCACATACTACGTCAAAGGAAAACATATGTGGGAGGTGAATCCTACACAAGCATCCTGGGTGGTGAACTGGAATTATGTAAAGCAAATTTGATAAATTGCAAATCAATTGCAGTTACACAAATTCATCCAATAAATGATTTATAATGGGACTGCTTCTTTAGCTACCACCTCTTTGGCTCATTTTCACTAGCAAAAGTTGGACCATCGCGTAGATTACTTACCACGCACGCTCAGAAGTACCATACCACAAACGTCATTTTCTTTTTTTATAACTGTGATGTCCAGTCTCCACACCAACTTGCACACACCTCGACTAATTCAGAGAAACCAACTCTTTCTATACTTCCAACGTGATTATTGCACTTGCTCAAACTAAAAGATTTCTTCCGTGACAATGACCATGAATCATGATTGACTCAAGTTCTAACCTCAATTTCCGAAGTGATGAGCCCTTCTGGTGGTTCTCCTGGGTACCAAAATGGGTTCTTTACAAGAAAGAATTCTGTCCATATAAGTAGCTGAGCTTGCAATTGCAGTAGTTCCAAAGCCATGTTAGTAGTTGAGCTGGGCCAAAGACACTACTAACACGAATTCATAGATAAATAGACTACAATATCTGATCTTATTCTTAGTCCATTAGGCATTTGCCCAGCCATCTAAGCAAAATGCAGTTCCAGTTCAACACAGAACATTAAACTTGAAATCTCATGATGAATTGAAATTTATGGCAAAAGCTCATAAAAAGGGCAGCCCGGGACGTGAAGCCCCACTATCATGCAGGGTCCGGAGAAGGGCCACACCCAAGGCGGTGTGATATAGGCAGCCTACCCTGATGCAAACATCATGGGCTGATTCCACGGCTCGAATCCATGAACTATATAGGTCACACAAGGCTCTCCCTTCTAAAAGATCATAATACCATTCAAAGTTATTAAGGGAAAACTAGCAACATATACTAAGAAATATCCAGGGTAGCATACAATATTTTCAACAGGCTTCTAGCTCGCCACTAGTGGATCTTAACAGGCTGACATTTGGTGCTTTCTATTCAAGAAATGAACCGGATTTTGATACTATAATATCAATGTCTGCTCGGAAAGCATGGCATACCAACCTATTTTTTCTGTTCTAGGAAGAGGAAGGAATAGAGGTGCTGGGAGGGGATTTAATGAAAAACTATCTAATTGAATGATCCTATAAAATTGAACATTGGAATATCTAAAAGAATCTTTTTTTTATTCTTTGTAACACATTCTCCTATTGCACTCCACTCACCTTAGCCCACTCCACAAACTGCATCCCACCATAAATATTGTTAGCAAAGCGTACACCCACTGTGAAGGCCATCGCAACAGGTGGGACACGTTTTGCCACAGGTGATGCTTCAACTAAGCGCTCCAACCCATTTATAATTTGGTATCGAGTATTTGAGGAAACAGCCAGAAAGAATCCTGGAAAAGGAGAAGGAAAAGGAAAAGTGTCAATTCTAGCAAAAGGTAGAGTAAGGCTACAAGACATGCAAACTTGCCAGCAAAAACCACTTTGGAATAATTGTAATACTATCATATCAATCAAATTCAAGGTACTGAAGTTAATAAGCTGAGAAATTATGTCAAAATTCAAATTGCATCCTGTAGTCCATTTTAAACCTTTTTAAGTTTTACTCTTTTAAACTATATGATGGAGGTAAAATTTTCAAGTCGCACCCCAAAATTTATCTATTAGTTGGTCATTTCTTCTTCACAATGATCGACAAGTACACAGAAAGTAGAGCTTCAGATCTTCATAAACTAGAACCCAACTAATGAATAACACCGCATAGAATATATATAATATTTTTAAATTTTAATTCGTTATAAGGAGTACAGGTCTACTTGTTATTTCGATACACGTTCCTTCTAAATCTTATTCTTTAAGTAATCCACTAAAGCTTACTTGCTTTAAATGGGTAATAACATAGTTCACCATTTTGTATGGAATGTACAGATGCTCTTGAAAGGCACATAACTATTTACATTCCAATCCAAAGTCTCTGCATTAGTCTACTTTGGCTCGTAACAAAGATCCGCCCTTGTTCTGAGAGCTATTACGTAATAGCCAAGTAATACCATATAAATTTGCAATTAGCATAAAGAAGAGAATCATAAAAATGAGGAAGAACAGGGAAAATGCTTCATGCAGCAGGCATTTGAGAATCAATAGTTATTAGAAAAGCCCACAGGATGATGGGATAGATCTCTAAACAGAAAAATAGTGATGGTCCTAGAAACTCCTGTTCTATATAGGAACATCGAAACACACATCATATTTTGCTATCTGGAATTGGTCCTTTGTGTTATGATGTTTGGCTGCACATATTCAAGGTAAAATCAAAATGCAGTTCGACATACCCCAGAGTGCAGCACTTTTTAGTAAAGGAGGGACAGGTATATCCTCTTCTGACTTCTTGATGCTTCTGTTACACACATAAAGGATATCAGATATCAACCCATTATAAGAATGCAAAGCACATTAGCTGAATAGAAGGCATCTGATTTCATGGCAATCAGAAAAAGAAACTATCACAACAGAAGTACAGAAGAGAAAATTTAAATGCATTGGAGAGAATAAACATGTACACATCCCAATAGCTATATTTTGAGAAGTTGTGCACACACAAGAGCTCCATTTTTATTGATATTATTCTGTATAATGTTCTTTAGTGAGAATATAGCATGACATCTTGACAGAGAGTCCAGAAAGTTCCAATAACATCCATGTTAAAAACATATGAAAAGAAACTAAATGCAAATATCACAGCAAGAAATCCAACTTCGAATATATTGGAGATCCATCTAAAAAAGAACACATAAAATGTAGCCAAAAATAAAAAGAAGAAAAGGAAAAGAATGTAGACTATAGCTATAAAGCAGCCTGCAACTGTCTCTTGCTAAATTGCATACAGAAAGTAGCTGAAAAATAGAAGGAAAGAGAAGAGATATAAAACAGCCAGGAGAAAAAACTCTTGCTAGGTAGCTTGCAGCTGCCACAGAAAAAAAACAAAAATAAACACTAACTGTAGATTGAAAATGGACTAGCCAAAAGTTGGGGGTGCATTGGCAGTTCAAGTGAACTAGACCTGTGGAGAGTGGTTCACAAACATACCTCTTAGCAGTCATTATCAAATTTGCAATGCCCTGCCCAATGAGGCCACACCCAAATCCAACTGAGCCATACAAGAATCCCTGACAGCCATGAAAGGGAAATAGGTTATAACACTAAAATTTAACACTGCAGAATGGCTGAATACTTGGACGACAACGAAACGAGTAGAACCAAACTAACAGATTTTGAACCAGGACTTTGAAAGGACTCACGTCGAAACAAATTATCTTATCCAAAATCTATCATTTGTATATCCTGAAAGTAGTCTAAAAGATAGCAAAGAAGTTCAATCATAAGTTATACCTTGTAAAAGTATGTTGCAATACGCTGCTGTAATGTGAATTTACACCCTGGCCTCTCAGCTTCAAAAACGCTGCACAAAAATGGATATTCAGAAATCAGAACCAGCAACACTGCTATTATCAGCTGTCATAACATTGTGTTTTTTTTTTAAAACTGTCATAACATTCTGAAGATAGACCATCAAATCTAACCAACCAAAGAACTGAGGATAACTGATTGTGTTATTCCCAGTTTTCACATAGGATCTCGTGCCCTTCTGGAAGCATTAAGTCTTTGTCTTGAGTTAAGTGAACAAGAAAACTTCCACAAATCAAAGTTCTAGCATGCACTTAAGGCAGCCAATATCTTTTATGGAGAATGTCGTAATACCCATAACCAGGCCCATTTCTACAAGAAACTTGGTTACTTTCGTACATGTTTAGTCCTAAATGGTGAAGCTTGCCAAGTAATCTTAATGGTCAGCAGAAGTTACTTTACTCAAAAGAAGGAATTCAGTTTCTGAAGGTCAAGAGAATACATGTTCTAAAAAAGAAGAAAAGAAAACCTTGAGAATATAAGGGTGATTAGACACAGCCCTGGCTAACCAAGAAGAGACATTGGCCCTTGACCGAGGTTGCTGTGCAAATAAACATATGTGCCCGTGCCTCAGTATCTAACCCGCAACGTTTTAATGTTTAGGCAGATAAAAATAGCTAAACAATCTCAAAATCTCTGACAGAAGTATGAGAAACTAGTAGTGTTAAAAATATAGGTTTTCAAAAACTATCTTGAAAAGCTATAGTTTTAGTCGATGCTTCTTCACTGATGACGACAGCATATCTGGATAACAACATCCTGATTTCACCTTTTAGTCAACTAGAATGAAAGTCTTATATCCCATCATGTTGGTAGTCTGCTTCTGCTACATTAAAATCTTCAATCTTGTCACAGCTCACAAACTGGATCTACGAGAGAAGAGGCATAAGAATTCTATTACAAGCTATCCAAATCAATCACCACTCTCTTACATCCACTACATCTTAAAGGACCTATAAACGACACAAAATTCCACCGGAGATTCTCAAACCAGATTAGTTTTTCCAACAGTAGGTAGTTAAATCGAGTTCAAAGCTTTCTTCATCTGATTTCCTAGTAGCCACATACTGTCAGAATCCAAAGTAGAGAAAATATTTCGTTGTTTTACTCTTGTAGAGATCCTACATATCAAAGTCTCTGCTGAACAGATAGTGTTGTAATTGATCGGCTCAGAAGAGATAAACATATGCTTTTCTGATAAATCTCCGCAGGTGCATGCATTTCTATATTGCATTGACTCCGGTGTATGCTTCTTCGGTCTCAATTTCAATGTTCCAATGGCAAAATGCATTCCGAAAATTTTGAAACCTTTCAATTAAGTTTATACAGGAAAGGGTGAAAATAAACCAGAAGCAATCAATCGGATACAACAAGGAGATATATACATTCTAAACTTAACTGGTTGATTCAAGAATGCTTTTACCCTTGTATTGATTGTCCATTTCATCTTACTTAACGTGTCCATTAATTTGTAATCGTTGCTTTTCCATTTGAACCCATGTGCGAGAACAAAAAAGGGAACTCCAGATAATTCACAGAATATGGATAAGGTTTATATAGGTTATGACCAAGGTCCATCTGCATGAGAGGAGATTTTTTAAGCTTTCGACAAGGTGAAACAATTTCATGAACAGAGAATTACTTTCTGTGTCTTGCCTACTGAACTATCGCTCGGAAATGCGTGGTAGCTGCATGGGTGGAGATTTTTCAGCATTAGACGAGGTGAAATAATTTCAAGTTCAGTAGGAATTACTTTCTGTATCAAGCCTACTGAACTCTCTCTCGAAAGAATGTGGCAGCTGCATGAGAGGAGAGTTTTTCATCATTAAACGAGGTGAAACAATTTTATGAATAGAGAATTACTTTCTGTATCTAGCCTGCTGAACTATCTCGGAAGAATGTGGAAGCTGTTACTCTGACGCAATTAGTGTAGGCACTAGATGTTATGCTACATCCACAAAATCATGAGAACAGAAAGTACAAAAGTTGGAAATCTGCATGAGTTAGAAGCCAAAGAAAACAGAGAATAAATTGGTCACCTGCTAGGGAGAGCTCCACAAGCATGTCGAAAGCGTCCAAAAGAACTGCTTGAAAAGGACTGCTTGCCTATTCGGACATAAGGAGCTAACATGCCTACCAATGCGACGTCAACAACAATTCCAACCAGAAGATCTGCAGCATACAACTCAAATTCTGCCCAGAAATCCTTTCCCCTTTTCTGAACCTCTGCAAATGTTGCACAACAGGAGTCGATAACAATCTGCAATACACCAGTTTAGGTACAAACTGCCACTATAAGATCAGGTTTAGACACTTGAACAATCAAGGCAGTTATCTACCAGTTCGTAAACTGGTGTACAAATTTTTTTGAGAAGGAAACTGGTGCACAAAATTTTACCATCAACTAACTGTTTGTTAATCCATTTGGCAAAACCTACGTTACCAAGTTACAACCCAATATATTTCCTTAGATTCAAATGTTTTTCTTTGACTATCCTCAAGCATGTGTAACCCTTTGGGTCCTCCTTTTTCTTTTTTTCCTTATTTCTTTCTGTTTTTGCTTGTTCGCACCTCATGTATTATTGTCCCCAGAAGACTAGCAGTTACATGAAGTTGCTTCAAATTATCAAATAATTGTCCACACAACTTAATAAAAATTAACCTATTCCATAAAAACTTATTACAAGCTTCATACTTGAGTCACCTCACAGTGGCTACTCAGTACCCTATACGATACAAGTGCAAGTCAAGGAACACATCACAATCACAGAGCTTAAAGAGTGAAATAATCGTGGCATGATTGTCAATCTGATAATACCAATTGTTAAATGGACCTTGTGCCTAACTCAACCCCAAAAGCTAGCTCAAGAGGTGAGGATTGCCCAAGTCCATATAAGGAGACCACCCATCCCCTTCAATGTTGATGTGGGACTCAACACCAATCATGAAACTCCTCATGACATTAGTGATTAGCCATAACAAACTACAGGTATAGCTGCATCCGATGTTTTTTTATTTCTTGAAAAGTAAAAGAAACGAGGGCTACCAGATTATCAAACTAACCTCTGTTCCGACTTTAAACAAAAACGACGGATCCGCAAGCATTCGGTTTCTCAGCATTGAGCAATGTCTCATCAAAAATCCCAGCGGCCAAGCTGAGCCCTGAATGTCAAATACGACAACAACAATGCCTCAGTCCCAAACAAGTTGGGGTCGGCTGAACCTTGAATGTCAAATACCATTTCAAAATGCAATGAATATATCCACATATATACTCCCTTCGTCCCAATATATGTGATAATCTTTCCTTTTAGTCTGTCCTAAAAAGAGTGATAGCTTCGTATAATTAGAAATAATTTAACTTTAAACTTCTCATTTTAACTCTAATGAGATTATTATAGCATTTAGATCACTAGCTTCAAAAGTTTTTCCTTTTTTTTGAAAAAAACTCTGACTCCAGTCAAACAATATGGTATAAATTGGGATGAAAGGAGTATACAAGAAAAATGAAAATTAGCATCAAAGATTACATTTTTCGCACCTGCAAATCCAAGTAACGACTAAGAATCAAACTCCGAAGCCCTGTGGTCTTGGCTGCTTCCAACATATCACTAGGCAAACTCGTCCCTCGCTTTTCAGCCTCTTTGATCACCTCATCGAACTTCACAATCGGCCCAAACTCTTCCTCATCGAAATCACCATCATCTCCACCGCCGCCGCCGCTGTCAGGTGGATATCCTCCTTTTCCGTTACCAGCGTCACCTCCATCAGCTGTTCTGATGATGGACTCTTGTCCGGTACATTTGATTCTGAAAATTTGATCAGTTTTCCCAATCGAATGATTTAAAGATACAAACTTTGATGAATTTGAGAGTCTTAAAAGTATGTTGTTTGAGTTGGAACCGTTTGGAGGTATCGAAAGATTTGATATATGGAAAAGTGATGATTGAAGCAGAGCCATTGTCTTCAAGTTTCAGAGGAATGAATGGAACTAGGAATGAACAGCGTACGAGGAAATGGCATTAACATAGGTGCACGTTGCAGCCCTAAGTTCGATATTGACCTTTGTTGTCGGATTGCGCGGGGAACTAATTAATGGGGTTGGCCAATGGCGACCTTCTCTGTATGACGTGTTGCATGAATTATATTATAGTAATAGAAAACTTATAATGCATTATTGCCTGTGGCGGACCCACGTGGTCACTGAACCGCTTCATCAAAAAATAATAGTGTATATATATATAAATTAGGATTAAAGTTGTATAAATTTTGTATAAATATTTTATTTGAACCCACTTGACAATTACTATTTTACGACTAAAGTTATATACTTCTAACATCGAACCCGCTTGCACAAAGTCCTGGGTCTGCCAGTAAATTTATTGTTATTGCACAATAAACAAACAACTCATGAGAATTTTCCACAAAAAAAATGCCTATGCGATACCACTAGTTTGTTATTGCAAATATAGTCTTTTGTTTAATTTATTTTTTAATATTTTTGGAAATTTTAAGAAAATGTTATCTAACAAGTCAATTCAAATTAGCAACCAAATTTAGTATGCCCTTCGAAAATTTGAAAAGTAACCAGTTAGTACAAAGTACAAACAAGTTTAAGAGTTCCCACAAATTGAAAACAACGAACGTAAAGCACTATATATACTTCTTTCAGGAAACTAGTTTCTACGTACGTGCGTTACACGTGTAAATTGCGTCATTAGTATAAATATTATACACATTTAGAATGAACTATGTATAATAACAATTAACGTTCAAATAGATTCAACATGTAATAACAATAAAAAAAATGAGTATAATTATATTGATGTAATAGGTGAATTCAAATATGTAGGATATCTTCTGAACCTGCAAACACCAACACTTAGATTAGTTAAGGTAATGATATAATATTTATAATCATATAGAAGATATTGTATGAGATAGCATGTTATGTTGTTGTATTTTGTCTAATATATCTTCATGGACGATGTTCTTGACGTAAGTGCTTTTCCCTAACTTTAGTTACTTTGTCATGACCAAAACTTTTGTCGTTGATGTTGATATACATCTTGAATGTGCAACATATAGTTGTTCATGGGTAAAAATATGTTGCTGCAACGCCAACGTTGGGGATTGTTTAACCCTGTGCTTTATTTCATTGAAAAACATAAATGTTCTGATAATTATTTTATAATGAATTTAAAAGAGTATTCTTCATTTTTTGGAGGCGAAAGTTAAATTCTTGGAATAAATACATGCTTGGAAGTATTTTGGTCAATCATTATATCATTCTTGTACCATTGTGTAAGCCGTTTAAAGGATCTAAATTCTTGATTGGTGCTTTTTTCCTTAATACTAATATATATACCGAAAAAATTATTTGTATGTAATCACGCGTGTATTTAAAGAAATATAGTTATAAAAAATAGACGAAGGATCATTTTGTTTGTAATTAATTTTCAGAAGTCTATGTCTTCGATTTAGCATTATTTTCATCTTATTTTATGAATACTACCTCTGAACTGATTGTATTGTTTATTGTGATTTATAATATATTTATTTTTTAATTTGACTTTATAATACTGATAAATTTATTAAAATACCCTAAATTACTATAACTATTGATTTTATCAACAATTAGTAATGAGTTAACTTACGACAACTTTTGTATCCTTATTTATCACCAAACATGCTTGTACATGTATTAAGTTATTAAATTCTAGCAACTCTTAATGAAATTAAACAACAATAAAATAATAGTAACAAAAATAACTTTTTTGAGGATTACCACGATGAGAAATGAGGCTTTATCCCCCCTCTCGAGTAGTCCAAGATCTCCTTTTTGAGTGAGTTTTTGGAGAGGAAGAGAGAAAAAAGCCCCTTTCTTTCTTGTTTTAACCTGTATATATACGCTAAGTATTATCCATTACCCAATGGTCCTTGACCGGTATATTATGATTTTTCGTGGACGCTTCAGGTTGACTTCCCTAAACGCCACAACACACGATACACCATAAAAGCCCTCTGGTGACCCGACCTCGGCCGTGGCCGTGACGCTCGTTGTTAGGCGTCTTGTGGGTACAATCATCGCTTAATTACCTTCGTGCCACCCCCTTCGAGGCCATTCTCACGTGGTCATATTTCGACCCATACAGTTAGTCCCTCCGCCTGTTGGGGTCGCCTTTGGGTGAGCTCGATAATCGAACCTCGTCACTTTGAACACTTTGAGAAATTTGAGCGTTTGGTCACCTTTGAGCGAACACGATGGGCGGACCTCGTCACTTTGAACACAGAAATCTGAACATTTGGTCGCCTTTGGGTGAGCTCAATGGGCGGAACACGTCACTTTGAACACAGAAATCTGAACGTTTGGTCGCCTTTTGGGCGAGCTCGATGGGCGGACCTCGTCACTTTGAACACAGAAATCTGAACGTTTTGGGCGATAGGCGAGCATTTATCAGTGAGGTGACTATGTGACGTTTCGAGAGAGTCGTTAGAACCGTATGTTAGTTGAAATGACATTAAATTCATCAGGTGTCATTATGGCACACGTTCGCTTGGTATCGCATCGTTTCTCGTGCCTTTCCCGTTACTTTTCAAAAAGGAAAAGGCGACGCTTCATTTCCCAACTGGCGTATTTGTGTCTTTATAAATAATATAACTTTTCATTCGAATGTGGCATCTCTCAAATCGTTCTCAAGAAGGTCACGAAAACATTTGCTCTTCTTTCTCAGTTCACGTTTCTTTTTTCTTTTCGCCTGCAATCCTTGTGACCACTATCCTTCTTTATGTATATCTGTGATTTGTGCGATCATTCTAAGTGATGGTCAGTACTTCTTCTAGCACTGATCGAGTTGCTGATGCTCTGGTACCAGAGAACATCGTGCCCCCTCGAAGAGGGAGCGGTTTGGCGGAGGACGAAAGTCTTTCGACGGTAGATGTGGTTGTGCCCCGCCCCAGGAAGCCAAGGGCAGACTTCAACAGCGCCGCCGAAGATGAGCCCGCACCCGTGATTTCTTCTATCACGCCCCAAACCTTGGGAGGCATGGCTGGCACCCGGTGCCTAACTGGCCCGAATGAACTACTCTGTAATTCATGATCGTTCGACCAAAACTAGAACATACATAGGTCGAGTTAGCTGAACTCATTCCTTTTGTAACTATCGTGGGCACACATGGCCACGACTCATAATGTACAACTGTAAGTAGGCAACACTGTATCAATAAAGTGTCATTCTTAAAACATGAATACATATGGGCCGTCAAGGCCTCTGACATACTGTACAAACTGAACCTCTGTCTACAAAGCCTCTAAGATTATGTAACATCAAACAGGACAGGGCACCGACTTACCCATACGTCTATAGAAAAACTCTGACACAATGACTCATAGACTCGCCTGCACTCCAAATGAGGTGGAGTCTTACCGATACTTCGCTGAATGCAAACCTCATCTACTATGAGGGCTCGTCAATCTGATTATCTATACCTGCAGGCATGAATGCAGCGTCTCCAACAAAAGGACACCAGTACGAATAATGTACTGAGTATGCAAGGAAATATATTGAAAGCTGAAACTGAACTGATAATATAATAAGTGAAAGCAACTGGGGGTCAAAGATAATCTGAAGATATGCTTACCTGCTGATACTGACTCAACTCTCTCAATATAGTAAGTAAAATAGATGTCCGGCATATATATATAACTGCCATGCCTTAGTAAGCTTGCTCATAGGCGCTCGTAGGGGTGTGCATTCGATTTATCGATTCGATTTTGACCCTTATCGATAATTACTTATCGA
>MDKJ01205168.1:0-13637 GCA_005239525.1 Nicotiana knightiana | reverse complement strand
CTTCTTCGAGATTAGACGGGATACTCACTGGGTACATATTTATTATGTACTCATGCTACGCTTCTGTACTTGATTGTACAGGTTCTGAGGCTGGTGCATCATGGTTATCAGACCGGAGCTCGATTGTGATTACAGTTGGACCTGACTTCACGGTGATCTGCTTCTCCTGACGATCCTCGGCAGCACTATGGAGTTTCTTTTGCTTATTTCCCCGTCTATTTCTTTCAGACAGTGGGACTATATATTATATCTTTTGTATATTCAGTTAGTATGCACGTAGGACTTGTGACACTAGTTCCTGGCACACACACGTGATAGTTATTATGGATTACGGGTCTGTATATATGTTGGCTCACGCCTCCTTATGACCGCTTTTGATTTAAACTGGCTAATGATCCTTTTCGATTTATGTTATAAGCTTTAAAACTTGGTATATGTTGAAATGTTTAATCAAATAAGAAAGAACCCTTAGTAAATTGAGTGTTGGCTTGCCCGACCCCGCTGTTGGGCGCCATCACGACCTGAGTTAGGATTTTGGGTCGTGACAACATGGTATTAGATCTCTAGGTTCACATAGGTCTCACGAGTCACGGGCAAACCCAGTAGAGTCTTGCGGATCGGTACAGAGACGT
This sequence comes from Nicotiana knightiana, assembly GCA_005239525.1. Taxonomy (NCBI): domain Eukaryota; kingdom Viridiplantae; phylum Streptophyta; class Magnoliopsida; order Solanales; family Solanaceae; genus Nicotiana; species Nicotiana knightiana. Next base: position 13,005 of record MDKJ01205168.1, on the reverse strand, counting down.
CTGTACTTATTTTTAGGAGGTTATAGGGTGTTAGGAAACCTCTCCTTATTTTTATTCTATCGTGCAGTCAATGGTTTACTAAATCTCATTCTTCTATTCTCTCACAGATGGTGCGGACGCGCGCATCCGATGTTCTAGACTCGGGAGATGTCGCTACCCCCGCCGTCCGAGGCCGTGGCAGAGGCCAGGGGAGGGCACTGGCCCGAGTTAGATAAAGAGGGCGTCCCAGAGCTATTCCAGTTGCACCACCACCAGAGGATTATATCATAGAGGAGCAGGACGAGGTGCCTCCAGCAGATCCTGCTCCAGTGGACTTCATAACGGCGCCAGGCTTCCAGGAGGTCATGGGCCGTATGATGAGATTTATGGACACTATGTCGCAGGCTAGTTTATTTCCAGCAGATCCTGCCACATCTCAAGCAGGAGGGGGGCCCAGACTCCTATCGCCCAGGCTGTAGGTCAGGAAGCAGCATTACATCATACCTCGGGTACACTACCCGTGGGCGGGGTCCATCCTGTTGCAACAACACCTGATCCCAGACCAGCTGTGGACGGCGATCCGCAGAAGTTATTGGATAGATGGACTAGATTGCACCCTCCAGTCTTCGGGGGTGAGTGAGGCGAGGATGCCCAGGATTTTGTGGACAGGTGCAGGGACAGACTGCATGATATTAGAGTCCCATGGAGTGGATTTCACTACCTTCCAGTTGGAGGGCAGAGCTCATAGGTGGTGGCAGTCCTATATTCTCAACAGGCCAGCAGATTCTCCTCCTGTCACTTGGGAGCAGTTCACGCAGATGTTTCTGGATAGATATATTCCACCCTCTGAGAGGGAAGAGTTGCGGTATCAGTTTGAGTAGCTAGAGCAGGGGCATATGTCAGTGACAAATTATGAGGCCAGATTTTCAGAGTTGTCTCGCCATGCACTCATGATACTACCTACTGATGCTGAGAGGGTGCAGAGATTTGTGGTTGGGTTGCATCCAGGTGTTCGGGCCACCATGGCCCGAGAGGTGGAGATGGGTACTTCTTATCAGCTCGTGGTAAAGATTTCTCACAGGATCGAGGGGTATCGGTCGAGGAGCAGGGAGCAGGGGCAGCAGAACAAGAGGGATAGATTCTTCGGAGATTTCAGAGGTGCCCCAGTTAGGGGAAGAGGTCAGTTTGGCAGTAGTCAGCCCAGCAGACCTTCATATTCAGCACCTCCACCACCTCCCCGAGGTGTTCCAGCGAGGCCTCATTTCAGCGCCATGCCAGAGGGTTCCTACCATCCTCCAGCCATTCAGAGTTCACCTAGTGGTTATCCCAGTCATCCGAGACCCTCCAGCCCCTACTTCAGTACTATGCCAGAGGGCTCACATCGCTCTCCGGCCATTCAGGGTTCTTCTTTGGGGCAGCAGGCCATGGTATCTGGAAGTTGTTACGAGTTTGGGGAGCCAGGTCATATGAGGAGGAATTGTCCCAGGTTTCGGGGCAAGGCTGTGCAGCAGGGTTATCAGCCGATGGGTCTAGCACCAGTAGTCCGACCACCTAGAGGTGGAGGACAGGTCGGCAGGGGTCGTCCGAGAGGTGGAGGCCAGTCAGGGGGAGGTCAGTCAACTCCTGTTCACCCTGGTGGAGCTTAGTCTTCCAGTGCTCCAGCTAGATTCTATGCCATTTCGGCAAGATCAGATGTAGTGGCCTCAGACGCCGTGATCACATGTATTATCTCAGTATGTGGTAGAGAGGCTTCAGTATTATTTGATCCAGGATCCACCTATTCATATGTTTCAGAATTATTTGCTCATTTTCTGGATTCTCCTCGTGAGTCCTTGGGTTCTCCTATATATGTGTCCACTCCTGTGGGCGATTCTGTGGTGGTAGACCGGATCTATCGGTCTTGTGTGATCACCTTCTGTGGGTTCGAGACCAGAGCGGACCTTTTATTGCTCGACATGGTTGATTTTGAGGTTATTCTAGGCATGTATTGGCTATCTCCTTATCATGCCGTGCTAGATTTCCATGCCAAGACAATTACTTTATCCATGCCCGAGTCGCCTAGGCTGGAGTGGAGAGGTTCCTCAGTTAGTGCAGTCAACCGGGTTATTTCATTCATGAAGGCTCGACATATGGTCGAGAAGGGTTGTCTGGCATATCTTGCTTATGTGCGGGACACCGCCGCCGAGTCTCCGACGATTGATTCAGTGCTAGTTGTTCGAGAGTTTGCTGATGTATTTCCTTCAGAACTTCCGGGCATGCCTCTAGATCGTGATATTGATTTCTGCATTGATTTAGCTCCAGACACCCAGCCTATATCTATTCCTCCGTACCGTATGGCTCCGAAAGAGTTGAAGGAGTTGAAGGAGCAGCTTGATGAGTTGTTGGCTAAGGGATTCATCAGACCGAGTGTATCACCGTGTGGTGCTCCAGTTCTGTTCGTGAAGAAGAATGATGGGTCTATGTGGATGTGTATTGATTACCGCCAGTTGAACAAGGTCACCATTAAGAACAAGTATCCTTTGCCGCGCTTCGCTGATTTGTTTGACCAGCTGCAGGGTGCTAGGGTGTTTTCTAATATTGATTTGAGATTGGGATATCATCAGTTGAAGATTCGGGCCTCAGATCTTCCGAAGACTACTTATGGTACGAGATATGGCCACTATGAGTTCCTGGTGATGTCCTTTGGCTTGACTAATGCCCCAGCAGCATTCATGGACTTGATGAATAGGGTGTTCAGGCCGTATATTGATTCCTTTGTCATTGTCTTTATTGATGACATCTTGATTTACTCACGTAGCCTGGGGGAGCACGAGCAGCATTTGAGAGTTGTGCTCCAGACTTTGCGGGAACAGAAGCTATATGCTAAGTTCTCCAAGTGTGAGGTCTGGTTGGATTCCGTAGCATTCTTGGGGCATGTGGTATCCGAAGAGGGTATCATAGTTTATCCTCAGAAGATCGAGGCAGTTCAGAGTTGGCCGCGTCCTACTTCAGCTACAGAGATCAGGAGCTTTTTGGGCCTAGCGGGCTATTATCGCCGATTTGTGGAGGGGTTTTCTTTGATTGCAACTCCATTGACTAGATTGACTCAGAAGAATGGCCCATTCTGGTGGTCTGACGAGTGTGAGGCGAGCTTTCAGAAGCTCAAGGCGGCATTGACTTCAGCACCAATTCTGGTATTGCCTTCCGGTTCTAGGATGTACACAGTATATTGCGACGCTTCACGCATTGGCTTAGAATGTGTGTTGATGCAGGGAGGGAGAGTTATTTCTTATGCTTTGCGCCAGCTGAAGGTTCATGAGAAAAATTATCCTGTGCATGATTTGGAGTTGGCGGCGATTGTTCATGCTCTTAAGATTTGGAGGCACTACTTGTATGGGGTGTCCAGTGAAGTTTATACAGACCACCGGAGCTTGCAGCACTTGTTCAAACAGAGGGATCTTAATTTGAGGCAGCGCAGATGGCTTGAGTTATTAAAGGATTATGATATCACCATTCTTTATCATCTAGGCAAGGCAAATGTGGTAGCAGATGCCTTGAGCAGGAAGGCAGAGAGTATGGGTAGCTTGGCTTATATTGCAGTAGAGGAGAGACCTCTAGCCTTGGACATTCAGTCCTTGGCTAATCGCCTGGTGAGATTAGACCTTTCAGAGCCTTGTCGAGTTTTAGCACATGTGGTTGCTCAGTCTTCGTTATTGGGGGAGATTAAGGCCCGACAGTTCGATGATCCGTGCCTAGCAGAGCTTCGGGAGACAGTGGTGTAGGGTGGTGCCAAGGGGGTTACTATTAGCGAGGATGGTGTTCTGAGACTTCAGGGCCGTTTATGTGTTCCTAATGTTGATGGCCTAAGGGAGAGGATTCTAGAGGAGGCACACAGTTGTCGGTATTCTGTTCATCCTGGTTGTTGACCCAAGTCACTGCATAGTTTTGAAGATTGACAAATGTCTGACCAGTTGAACCAGGTCCATCAGAGCACACATACTTGACCTGACGCGTTGGCACATGAACCGTATATGCATAGGAGATGAATGCGATTGTGAAGTATCAATGAACAAAGAGAGTGTCTCCTAATGCGAAAAGGTTGCAAATTGATAAGAAAATAGAAGTTGAATTCAGCAAGGACGGTAACGAAGGAAGGAAGTTGAGTTTAATACGAACTCTTTCTCTCAGGAAGAGTTGTACCAGAACTGTACGACAAACTCAACAAATGACTCTATAAATAATTGAAGTATTCTTTCTTGAATGACCAACGCACAAGTGCAAAAGTGAATCAAGATCTGAAAGCAAAATTCCCACAGATTTTGCAAGCAGAATTACTAAGCAATACAAAGGCTATAGACTAGCTAGAAGAACCACTTCCATCTGTTTGTCATTGAGTCTAGTTGGTTGTAGTAGGTGATTTAATATTGTATCTTTTCATCTTTCATAGAAGCAATTGTAATAGGCATACATTGTTCAAGTTAGAGTTAACTTGATGCTTGTAGAAATTAGCTAGAGGCTAGTTACTACGAAGGGATTAGAGTTAGTCCTAGGATTACAAAAGAGTTTATTTTGTAAGTCCGTTTGGCTCAGAGTTTTAGTGAAGAGTTTGAGCAAATCCTACTGAGGAGTAGGTCGTGGTTTTTTCACCTTTTGATCCAGGTGTTTTCCACGTAAAAATCTCTGTGTTTTTACTTTACTGCTTTTATTATTCCGCAACAGTAGAAGTTGGAACACCAAGAAGAACCAGGTTCTTCTAGAGAGACAGCACTCAAAAAATTGGATACCACACAAATTAACATATCTTCTTGTGTGGTATTGGCGTCTAAAACATCACTGGTGCTACGAAGATGTATCGTGATTTGAAGCAGCATTACTGGTGGAGGCGGATGAAGAGGGACATTGTGGAGTATGTGAATAGGTGTCTTAATTGCCAGCAGGTGAAGTATGAGCACTAGAGGCCAGGAGGCCTACTTCAGCAGATGCCCATTCCTGAGTGGAAGTGGGAGCGCATCACTATGGACTTCGTGGTTGGGTTGCCTCGGACTTTGCGAAAGGTTGATGTAGTTTGGGTCATTGTGGATAGATTGACCAAATCGGTGCATTTCATTCTAGTGGCTACTAATTATACTTCTGAGAGGCTAGCCCAGATCTACATTCGAGAGATAGTCCAGTTGCACGGCGTGCCGATGTCCATTATATCAGATCGAGGTCCTCAGTTCACCTCGCATTTCTGGAGAGCATTGCATGGTGAGATGGGTACCTAGATAGATCTCAGCACAGCATTTCACCCTCAGATTGATGGCCAATCGGAGCGTACAATTCAGATATTAGAGAACATGCTCAGGGTGTGCGTGATTGACTTCGGAGGTCAGTGGGACCAGTTCTTGCCTTTGGCCGAGTTTGCTTACAATAATAGTTATCAGTCTAGAATCGATATTGCCCCATTTGAGGCTTTGTATGGTCGGCGATGTCGTTCTCCTATCAGGTGGTTTGAGCCTGGCGAGGCTAAGTTATATGGCACCGTCCTGGTGAGAGATGCTTTAGAGAAAGTGAAGTTGATTCAGGAGAGGCTCCGCACAACACAGTCTAGACAGAAGATTTACGCGGATCAGAAGGCGCGTGAGGTATCATTTATGTAAGGAGATAAGGTCCTGTTAAAAGTCTCACCAATGAAGGGTATTATGAGGTTCGGGAAGAAGGGCAAGTTGAGCCCAAGGTTTATAGGTCCCTTCGAGGTGTTGAGGCGAGTTGGGGAGGTTGCTTATGAGCTAGCTTTATCTCCCAGTTTGTCAGGAGTTCATCCGGTATTTCATGTATCCATGCTACGGAGGTACCACGCCGACTTCTCTCATGTGGTTGATTTCAGCACTATTCAGCTGGATGAGAGGTTGGGCTACGAGGAGGAGCCAGTTGCTATTATTGATAGACATGATCGCCAGTTGAGGTCCAAGAGAGTTTCTGCGGTGAAGGTCCAATGGAGGGGACAACTAGTCGAGGAAGCAACCTGGGAGTCCGAGGAGGACAAGCGGAGCAGATATCCGCACTTATTCAGCACTTCAGGCATGATTCTAGACCCGTTCGAGGACGAGCATTAGTTTAAAAGGTGGAGAATGCAACGACCTGACCGGTTGTTTTGCGTTATCGAACCCCGTTCCCCTAAATGAAACTTCCCATAGCGGCTTATTGTAATTTATGACTTGCGGGGACGGGTGGTTCGGGATTCGGAAGTGTTTAGAGCGATATTGGAACACTTAGTTCCTTAAGGTTGGCCTTCTTGGCCAAGTTTGACTTCGGCCAACATTTTTAGTGAACGATCTCAGAATCAAGTTTTGATGGTTCGGGTAGCTTCGTATGATGATTTCAGACTTAGGCGTATGTTCGGAATGGATTTTGGATGACCCGGGAGCGTTTAGGCGCCCAATATCGGAATAAAAGTTTCCTTAAGTTCATATTGTGGTTTGGGATGTGTTTTTGTGTTATCGAGACCCGAACGGAATTTTGAGACCGAGAATAGTTCTGTTATGTCATTTATGACTTGCCTGCAAAATTTGGGGTCATTTCGAGTAGTATAGGTTGGTTCGGCGCATTGTTAGCGAATTCAAGAAACTTAAAGTTCCTAAGTTTGATTCTAGGGGTTTTGAGGTGTGATTATGATTTTTAGCATTGTTTTGGTGTTCTGAAGGCTCGAGCGAGTCTGTATTATGATTTAGGACTTGTTGGTATATTTGGATGGGGGCTCGGGTGGGCCCAGGTGCCTCTCGGGCACCAAACGAGGCCAAAAACCAGCTGAAGACACTGCTAGTGCACCTATTCTGGTGTGACCGCATGTGCGGTTGCCCAGTCGCAAGTGCGGGACCGCTCTTGCGGTCCCAGCCTCGCAGGTGCGACCCCCAGGTGGGATGCCCAGTTCTCGCAAGTGCGGGCCCTTTCCCGTAGGTGTGGACTCCTGCCTACAGGTGCGAGCCCAGGCCCTTGTCCCATTTTCCACAGGTGCGAGTCTTTGCTCGCAGGTGCGAGACCGCAGGTGCGGTCCTTGAGCCGCAGGTGCGAAACCACGGCTGGGCAGTGTGTTTTAAATACGGGACTTAAGACATTTTTGGGCATTCTTCTTCTTCCTTGGAGTGATTTTGAGCATGCAAGAGAGACAAACGACCCAACCATTTTGAGGTAAGTAATTCCTACCATGAACTTAGTCTAATACTTGGATTCTTAGGTAGATTAACTCATTAATTAGTGTAAATTAAAGGGTTAGAGTAAGTACCTAGGTTTTATAAAAATTTGGAGAATTACCCGTGAATTGGATATGAAATCATATATTAACGATCCTTAGGTTATGAGTGAGTGTTTCCTTCAAGAATTTTCAGAATCCGAGCATGCGGGCCCGGGGGTGGATTTTAGGATTTCTTCAAGAATGATGAATTGACTAAATAAGTAGGAAAATTCCATGCTTTGAGTATAATTTGATATATTTACGTAACGTTTGATTAGTTTCGAGTCCTTGGGAGACGAGTTTGGAGTTTCGGGCGCGTTCTTGGTCCGGGAAGTAGATTCGACACGAGGTGAGTCTCCTTTCTAACCTCGTAAGAGGGAATTATCCCCGTAGGTGATTTAAATGCTATCTGTGATGTTTGTAGGGGCTACGTATGTACAAAGTGACGAGATCCCGTACGTAGCGGCTATTATTATTATGTCCGGGTAGTTAGGCCCACATCATGCCTTGTGTCTTCCTTGAAATAAACTATATGCTTAATGAATTAATGTTACATGCGACTTATTTCCCTGAGATCATGGAATTTGAGAAATTTTAAGGAATTGTTCACTGAAAAGTAATTTAAAAAGAATATTTACATTCCGCGAGCGGAGTGTGATTTCCCCCACTCTCATGGGAGCAGGTCGTACGCCACGGCGGATTGAAAGATGCACTTATGGTTCGGGCCGTTCGACCCTCGGCAGTGCATATATATGGTTATTTTATGGCAACGATACACTTATGGTTCGGGTCGTTCGACCCTCGGCAGTGCATAGATGTGACTATTTTATGGCAAGGATGCACTTATGGTTCCGGCCGTTCGGGCCGTTCGACCCTCGATAGTGCACATACATGATTATTTTTATGTCTCAGGTCGGTTGTCCTTATCCCGTGTGCGCATGATAAATTGTTACTGAATTCATGGATATTGATCTGATAGATATTTGGGGGAAGATAAAGTAGTAGTTGTTTATTTACTTCCAGCATTTACTTGGATTTCAGTGCCTTATATATTTGTTGCTTTACTACCTTTACATGCCTACCATTTTCATCATTATCTATTAAATTATACTGCTGGACCTTAGTGAGTGTCAAGTCGACCTCTCGTCACTACTTCTTCGAGATTAGACGGGATACTCACTGGGTACATATTTATTATGTACTCATGCTACGCTTGGTGCATCATGGTTATCATACCGGAGCTCGATTCTGATTACAGTTGGACCTGACTTCACGGTGATCTGCTTCTCCTGACGATCCTCGGCAGCACTATGGAGTTTCTTTTGCTTATTTCCCGTCTATTTCTTTCAGATAGTGGGACTATATATTATATCTTTTGTATATTCAGTTAGTATGCACGTAGGACTTGTGACACTAGTTCCTGGCACACACACGTGATAGTTATTATGGATTACGGGTCTGTATATATGTTGGCTCACGCCTCCTTATGACCGTTTTTTATTTAAACTGGCTAATGATCCTTTTCGATTTATGTTATAAGCTTTAAAACTTGGTATATGTTGAAATGATTAATCAAATAAGAAAGAACCCTTAGTAAATTGAGTGTTGGCTTGCCCGACCCCGCTGTTGGGCGCCATCACGACCTGAGTTAGGATTTTGGATCGTGACAGGAGGCTAAGACACAAGCTCACACTCTTACATTCACACACTTATACCCACTTGAGTTCTTCCTATTTTGCTGCATTGTCTAGCAGGCTGAAAGCTAAGGCTAGACTCTTGGATTCCAATTTCCTTCATCTTCATGTTTACTTTTTCCCTAGCTGGTATGCCTTAACTCCTGTTATCTTGTTCTATTCTGTATGTTTAGGTAGTCAGTTCTATTACAGACCTCAGCATGCTTCTATGTGACCTATGATTCCTGTTTACTTCTTTCTCAACTGGAAAGTTCTAGTTCCTGTTGTGTTGTTCTGTTTTTATGAGTTCATTTTATTTCAAACCTCAACATGCTTCTGTTAGGATCCATGCTTAAATGATTCCACCTAGTGATAATTGCTAAACTAAATACTTCCTATAATGTGAAACCTTGTTGATTCAGTTGTATGTTCTCTGCTCTGAGCATGACCAAACATTGCAAGTGTGTCGGTCTGTTAAATGATCCTAATATGAGTATTTAGTCTGAACAAGTGCCAATCTACTTGAACTATGTGCTAAATATATTTGTTTCCTAGTACAGCTCTGCGTAATCTGAATCTTCTTGCTTCTGGAGACTAAACTATTTTTTCTAAAACTGTTCCCCTACTCTTTATATATTGGTTTTCAAACTTCTACTCTTAGTTATCTAGGTTCCTACCACCCCTAGTGTGAGCACTGCCTATGGTCCTTGAGACTCCTCCGAACTGTAACACGTTGGGGCTGGTCTTCCAATCTTTCACAAATTGCTTCTCTGAAAAGGGTTCTGGTGTGAGCATTGCCTGGTGTCACGACCCGAAATCCCACCTTCAGGCCGTGATGGCGTCTAACATTGAACTCGCTAGACAAGCCAACGTTACTAGTTATTCCGATTTATTCCTTTGCTGTTTAGCATTTTTAAAAGTGACATATAAGAACAAATAGATATGAGAAAGCGGAAGGTAAGAAATTCAACATCTTAAATAATAATTCGTACAAAAATTTCCTTAAACATATCCCCAAGACTGGTGTCACAAACTCACAAACAGTCTAAGATTTTTGCTAAAAACAAAGTCTAAACAAAATAATACAACTGTCTCGGAAGTACAAGAGAAGACAAAAATAAAAAGGAATGAGTTAGGAGGTGACGCCAAGGCCTGCGGATGCCTGTAGGACTACCTCAGTGTCTCCTGTAGACTGAAGGACACTCCCTCGATCACTGTCCATCGAGTCCGGTACCGTAATCTGAACAACATAAAGAAGTGCAGGTGTAGCATCAGTACAACTGACTCCATGTACTGAGTAAATGCCGATCCTAACCTCGGCGAAGTAGTGACGAGGCTAGGACACGACAAATAATAAACACCTGTGCAATTCAATATATATAATAGAAATAACGGCAGGAAGTAAATAGTTAAGTACAAATACAGGAAGAACATGCCAGGGTACAAAGGGGAAAAACACTTATTGAGTAACAGAACATGGCAACCGTCTAGTATCAGAATAACAACAGAGAACATACAAGTGCACGACATCACCCTTCGTGCTTTACTCTCATTCTCACCAAAACAAGTGCACGACATCACCCTTCGTGCTTTTAAAATCACAATATCGGCACAACATTCGTGCTTTTAAATATAAATCATGGCACGGCATCACCGTTCGTGCTTTACACTCTTCCTCACTCAACACTTATTCCCTCAAGCTAGGGTTAGGCCAAACACTTACCTCGATTCCAAGAATCCAAATCAAGACTCTAGCATTGCTTTCCCTCTCGAATCTAACTCCGAAATGATAGTATCTAGACATAATCGACTCAACAATATCAATAATGACTCAATAATCCAATCCCAAAGCCTAAATATGCATTTCCCATCATTCTTCCAAAAATAACAAAATTCGACCCGGGCCCGCTTGGTCCAAACTCGAGGTTCGGACCAAAACCCGATCACCCATTCCCCACGAACCCGAATATACAATTTGTTTTGAAATACGACCCCTAAACGAGGTTGAACTCCCCAAAATTCCAAAAGCCCTAACTCTACCCAAAACCCCCAATTTCTACCTTTTAACCCATGATTTTAGGCCTAGAATCTGATAATAGTTGATGAAAATGAAAGAAGACGGAGTTAAGAACACTTACCTATGAAGTTATGGAGGAAAATTCTCCCAAGAATCGCCCAAGAAGAGTGGAGAAGAAGAAAATGGTGAAAGATGTCAAAATCCCGTAATGGGTATTCTGTTTTTTGAGCATTTAAATAACTGGGCGAAATTGGCTACCGCGATAGCGACATGTGCCCTGCGATCGCGGAATGTACTGGTCTTGGACTTACGCGATCGCGAATTGAAGGCTGCGATCGCAGAGAAACCGAACGTGGACCCACGCGATCGCGGACCGATTGATGCGATCGCAAAAGGGATAATACCCAGCCCCCTCCCCAGCTCTCATATACTCTATGCAATCACGGACAACTCTATGCGATCGCATAAAGGAAACTGACCTCCCCCTCACTTAAAGCTATGCGATCGCAGCTAACCCTACGCGATCGCATAGAATAAAGCATCAGACACCAGCAATAGCCCATTTACACCAGATTTTTCCTAAGTTTAGCACCTCGACACCTACCCGAAACTCATCCGAGACCTCGGGGCTCAAAACCAAATATACACACGACCTCAAAATCATCCTACGAACTTATTCGATTAATTAAACCACTAAAATAACCTCAAAAACAATGAATTAAACTCAAAAATCCATAGAATTTTCTGAAACTTCATAAACTTCTAAATTCTCCAATTTTGATCTGAAACACGTCAAACTAAGTCCGTTTTCTTTCCAAATTTTACAGATAACTCACATAACACATATTGAACCTATTCCGGGCTCCGGAACCAATATACGGGCTCGGTAACACAAATTTCACATCAAAGTTCATTTTCAAAAGTCTTTCTTATTTTCAGAAAATAATTTTTCTTAAAAATTCATTTCTCTGGCTTGGGACCTCGGAATTCGATTCCGGGCATATGCCCAGGTCCTATATTTTCCTACGGACCCTGCGAGACCGTCGAATCATGGGTCCTGGTCCATTTACCAAAATGTTGACCAAAGTCAACTTTATTCCATTAATTATCATAAATTCAATTGTTCAACACATTTCCACATATAGACTTCCCGGCTACACGTCCGGGTTGTGCACGCACATTGAGGTGAGATTAACGGAGGCTTTTGGGGCCTCGAAACACAGTTTTTGCTAAATTAACACAAGATGACCTTTTGGGTCATCACAATCTCCACCTCTAAAACAACCGTTCGTCCTCGAACGGACATAGAAAAGTACGTGAATCGGGGAAAAGGTGGGGATAACGGCTCTGTATATCAGTCTCGGACTCCCAAGTAGCTGCCTCAACAGGCTGACCTCTCCACTGAACACGAACCGAAGGATAACTCTTCGATCTCAACTGTCGCACCTGCCGGTCTAATATGGCTATCGACTCCTCCTCATAAGACAAATCCTTGTCCAACTGGACACCATTGAAGTCAAGTACATGAGATGAGTCCGCAATATACCTTCGGAGCATAGACACGTGAAATATCGGATGCACGGCTGACAAACTAGGTGGCAAGGCAAGTCTGTAGGCCACCTCTCCTACCTTGTCCAGAATCTCAAATGGACCAATGTACCTAGGGCTCAACTTGCCCTTCTTTCCGAATCTCATCACGCCCTTCATGGGCGACACTCGAAGAAATACCTGGTCGCCTATCATAAATGCCAAATCTCAAACTCTGCGATCCGCATAACGCTTCTGCCTGGACTGAGCTGTAGGAAGTCTGTCCTGAATGATCTTCACCTTGTCCAAGGCATCCTGGACTAACTCAAACCCCAATAATCTAGCCTCTCCCGGCTCAAACCATCCGACTGGAGACCGATACCGTCTACCATACAACGCCTCATACAGAGCCATATGAATGCTCGACTGATAGCTGTTGTTGTAGGCAAACACAACTAAAGGCAAGAACTGGTCCCATGAACCACCAAAGTCAATGAAACAAGCTCGCAACATATCCTCCAAAATATGAATAGTACGCTCGGACTGCCCGTCCGTCAGAGGATGAAATGTTGTGCTCAAATCAATCTGGGTGCCCAACTCTCGCTGAAATACTCTCCAGA
>ML419931.1:129628-155867 GCA_005239525.1 Nicotiana knightiana | reverse complement strand
TTCAGAGTAGATAACAATTTATAATATATCCTGTAAGATAAACATATTAGTTCAGATCCAGGAGCATAATTGTAACCATGAGTCTTAACATTTAATGTTAAAACATCTAAAATATTAACATCAGATAATGACAACTGTAAATTAGGTTGTGTATTGAAATAAACTGGACCATATGCCACAATAGACTCAATAGAACCCATCAATGATTGCCTAAAATTTAAATTTCTTGCATCTCGTAGAGCTGCTAAAAAAGTTTCTGGTAACCCTTTAAGAGTTAATGGTTTAAAAGCAATTTGGACCATACCAATATGCATAAAATTATACTTTGTTTTATAAATATCAATATCTTTTTTATTTAATAGAGAAATAGTTTGCTCATCTGAATTTAGAGCTAAAGATTGTTCAGTTGTTTTTATCAATTGTTTCGAAGAAAGTTTATCAAACCAACCATAATCATAAATAGTTTTGACATCCACCTTAGGGATTGTCCATTTGTTTAACAAATCAAGGTTTTGAGGTACATCCACCTCTTCTAATCTAGTACTTTTAATACTATTTTCTCCAATATCCATAGGATATAGATAGATAATGTCTATGTCTATGCCTTATACAATACCTTCTGTTAACTCATTAATTAACTTATAATTAGATGAAATTAGGTTAAATCTAATTAGTACATTTTTAGAATTTAATTAGAATGAATTTAGGTAATTAATTAACCTAAGTATAAAAAAGGGATTAAAATCGGACCTGGGCCAAATTAACCAGGCTCAAATCTCTTGTCTCACTGCTCAAAACATACCCAACCCAAGCCAAATCACACCCGTCCAAACCCCAGTCCACCCCAAAACGACCCCGTTTAAATTTGGCTTAATCCCAGCCGTTGATCTTCTCAGATCTAACGGCTGGGAACTATCCATTACATAAATATATATGTCCTAAAATATAACCTTTCCCCCTCCCTCAAACTTACTTTCCCCTACACCCCCCGAAACATACCCCTCCCCATCTCTTTCACTCCCCGCCGTCCGCCACCCTACTCCGCTGCCCGAAAATTGCCCATCGGCGGCGGAGCCACTCCAAACCTCCTCAAAATTTTACCAGACACTCCTCTCCCACCCCTCAATCACCTCCCACCTTTAGTTTCTCCAAAAAAAACCCAATCTTAGATCTAAGAATTGAAACCCTAGAATTTTTTTCTACTGGCCGAATTAGAGAAGACTAATGACTCAAACCTACATGAGTCAATAGCTCTTGGTGAGGGCTATTGATTCATGTGGGTTTGACCCATTTTCAAACCCCGTTGAAGTCTGGCCAAAGTCCGGCGGCTGGCCAACATTTGCTCAAACTAACTGGCACCCTCTTTCTTCTGATTCCTATAATTATTTTAGGTCAAAATCACGTGTTTAGTTTAGTTTTCCCAAAATATTACCGTTTTCTTCTATTTTTTTGTTTAATTAGTTCAGTTTAAAATTGCTTCCATGCATGTTTTGATCATTTTAATTGTATTTAGCACTTATTGAATATAGTTGTTTTAAGTTTAGTTTTTGTTAATTACTAATTAGGGTTCACGATTGAAATTAGTTGTTAGTTATAGTTGTTGTTAATCGTTGATTAGTTAGGATTTTATGATTTTTTGCGTGGAGTTATTTGATTCTGAAATAATAAACTCCTCTTTAATCCATTTCTGATTTTAGGTTTCATGTTATTTTCTGGAATATGTGATCTCTTGAAATGAAATTAGTCATGCATGTTCTAGTTTATTTGAAGTTAGTAGATTCTTAATTTATTTTGCTTAGAATACTATCTTTTGCGTCATTCTTTTGTTATGTTCTATAGTCATTTTACCAAATATGTCTTCTCTTTAGTCCATCTTGTCAACTCTGATTTTTAGGTTAGATTCTATTATGAGTCTAGTGGTTGATCTTTCTTCATGTGCATGGATTCTAGTTTGGTTTAAGAATTCATATTTTTTGTGGGATAGTTTATTAGCCTCCCCTTTTAGTCTAATCTCACGTGCTTTAAGTATGTTGAACTAATAAATGGGCATGAATTCAAAGGCTTCTAGCCAAATTATCAATTTTCAGTTAATTATAGTTTACTCTTGGACCCTTAAATTAAAACAAACCTATTAATCACTTGTATATGCCCATTGATTAGTAATCACACCTGACCAAGGGTCAATTTGATAACCTTTACTGAGACTTTGCATAATTAGCTAATTTAGGTTAATGCTTTTAAAAATAGGCAACTAACTCCTAACTTAGATAATTAATTACTAAGCTAATCACATAATAGGATTACTATGATTGGTTTAACCTAAGTCTTGAAAGTAATTCACCTAGGATCAAAGGTTAGTCTAAATTCAGCTTCATTAATGGTTAGCTATTAGTTTAATCAATCAATTAGGATAAAATTAGTCAACACTTAATAAATAACCTAGCACTTAACCTTGAATAACTAAAGAGGTAATTTCAAGGGGTGTTGAAGGGTATTTAGGTACTTCAATTGAAGAATCTTGGTTGTAACAGCTCAAGAAGCTTCTAGAATTAGGATAAATATCAAAATAAAAATCAGGAAAGCATACAATCAGATTTTAAAGGTAAAAACAGTAATTTTAAAGGGGAAAAGGGAGCTGAAAATAAAAGAACCTTCTAGAAAATGGTACAACTGCCCTAGCTGTTACAATAGGATAAGAATGGACAGTTGTACCTGTACTATTTTCAGATTTTAGGATAAGGTATATTCCTAATAGATATATTCCCTTAGACTCCTTATAAATATACTAGGCCATTCTCTGAAATTCACACACATTACCACACTATTTTACCACAGATTTGAGAGAGATTTTCTTTACAGAAATTTCACACACACGCACACACTAGAAAATATTGTTCTGCTACTATTCTGAAAAACAGAAAATACTGGGGAAAGAATACTAAAAATGAGTGTAAGAACATGCTGAAATTGGTTTTCTTTTTGGCTATAGTTTCTGAAAAAACTAGTGGTTTAGTTGCTGATTTTCTCTGAGAAAACCTTTGTTCTGGGCTGTAATTTCAAAGTCAAAATCCTGCTCTTTCCTCGGTTGGTTTCCTGGGTTTTCTTTAAGCTTGTTGTTGTTTATTGTTGTTGTGTTGAACTTATATAAGTTCTGGTATTTTCTGACCTTATCTAGTTATATTTTGCCTGATTTTTCTTGGAAAAGGTATGTAACAATTTCACCTTAATAAAATTTTCTTTTGAGCTTAAAAGAATGTGTTTGGTTGGTTCTTACGTTCTGATTCTTTTGTTAATCTGAAATTATGAATGTACAAACTTTAGGCTGATTATTGTAATTATGTGTTATTGTTGTCTTAAATTTCTGTTGAAAAATATATGTTTGAAACCTGTTTGGTTGGCTGATTTTCCTGTTAGTTTGTAAAGTCATGGGCATGAGGATTTTAGATGCAAATAGACAATAGTTTGGTCTTGAATATCTGGCCTAAAATCTGAATCCTTGTGCTATATACTGAACCCTCTCCATGACTATGTATATACTCATAAACTATAATCTAAGTTAAATGGCATTCAAGGAAGTGAATCTGACCCTCCCCATGGCCAGGTTCACTCCAAAATAGTGCACAAATCTGTATTTTTGGTTGTTCAAAAATCACTAACAAGGACGCATGTGTTTGATTTAGAATCATTAAATTCAAGCTGATTCAAGCTGAAGCAGCAATAGATTAGGTTTTATTTTTTATTTACATACTGTTTTCATGAAATTTTGTATATTTTTTGTAGTCAAGCAATGATGTAAAAATGCACCTTTTTTCACTATTTTGTTATGTTCAGAGTTACTGTAGATAAAAAACTAGACTGTTTGTATTTAATCAATTTGAATATAGAAAGAATGGGCCAGATTCATAAGATGTCCCATTAGACCCGAACAAGTCTGAACTTGGGTCCTTATTATTATATTTTAGTCTAAAAATAGCATCATCTCATTGAATAGAGATCTGATCCGCATTTAGGATTCAAGCACCATTAATTTCTTTCATATATTACTATATTCATTGTTCAAAAATTTGTTCTTTTCAATTTATGAAGTTTGAGTCCAATGAACTCTATAATTGCACGATCCAGCATTAGGTTATATTCCTAAAGCCAAATCGGGCCATCTTTTACTTTATTAGGCCTACGTGAGGTTGGACACATCCTCACAATTTCATACAACTGTTGTTGATTAAGGAAACAAAATATTCAAGCTACTGAAATGTATTTCCTTAATGACGAATATGTTCAATTGAATTGTGTCTTCATTTTGTATACTCTGATCCCTTATAGAATGTTATTTCGAACTGGACCATTTACAAACATTGGCCCAAAAATTATGATCAACCTAAATATAGAATCTTAGACCAATAATTTTTTTAAAAATGGGCCAGATCTAGTAATGACCCAGACTATCCTCTTTTAGAATAACAAACTTAGTCTTAGAATATTTTGAACAAACAAATACCTCATAGTCCAAGAGTTACTTCTCCCTTAGACTAATATGATTTAAGAAAATAATCTTGGCAAACACAACAAAGTACGTAGACCCATCCTTAATTAGGTAGTTGTTACACTTCGAATTTTAAACACATTAACAATCAAAGTATACATTCACGTAACTTTGAATAAAAACAATAACTTTTCTAATAATGTATTTTTTCTTAAAAATGGTGTACACGTCTACGAATCTAAAAATCAATAAATAAATCCCAAAATCGAATAATATCACTTTAATTGGAAAAACTCCATTATCCCACCCTTATCGGAAAAAAGGAGGTGTGACAGCTCTGACGACTCTGCTGGGGATCGAACCCAGAATCTCTGGTTCAGGTTTCAAGAATTCGATCTTTTAATATTATTTTACTTGGTTTGCTTAAATTGTTGATATTATTGTACTATTGTGCCTAATGTGCTAAATGTCATTTATTTACCGCTTTGATATTTGTTTGAATTGTATCCTTACGCCTCCCTTCTGAGTCTTCTAAAAATTGGTGCGCACGTTCGTGTGGCCCGCCTTTCTATTAGAGGTCATAACAAGTAAGAACGGGGATGGATCAGCCATTAGGCTATATAGCCTTTCGTGCTACCGGTACGTCGCTCCCACCCCGACTCGAGTTGTCCGCTCGGGTAAGCCAAGTATAGAACAAAGCCCCAGGTTTAAAACCTAGAATGACAAAACATCATGCCGGATCCCTAGTAGGAATGCTTATTTGCATCATGTGCATTTTTGACTTAGGGGACTCAACACAGGGGTTGGGTCTGTCTAGGACAGGTGTACCCGAAACAAAAAAAGACCATCCTGATGCATCTTTACCTGCTATATGTATATTATTTGTCTCGGCTTGTTTGTTGACCGGCTAAAGAAAAAAAATAACAGAAAAACCAAGAGTGTGGGAGGATAGAAATTTACCAGTTTTGAAAAACCCTGATATTTGAAAAGTACCTCGAAACTCTGTCAAATTTTTTCGAAAAAAAAGAGGAGAAAAAGAATTTCAAAATAAGTGAAAATGAGTCAACATTATATTTTTTTAAGTTATGTCAAAACTGACAGAACTACGTGGGTCTGATTCTCACCGGATGTGAGATACGTAGGCAAGCCTTATCAGTGCCGACCCCACTTTTCAAAAATAAACAAAATAAGTCCATTAGTCAAAATAAAACTAACCCATCTTCGGTTAAGTCTTGTACCGTTCTTGCCAGAATAGCCTTAGAGCATTTTACATTGTTGAAGGGCTATTTTCGTTAAAGAACTTACATGTATGTCACTTTTCTCGGAAATGTACCCTACTTCGACCTCAAAACTTTACTCAAGAAGTAAGAAGGGGCCACTTTTTCAAAAATGACCAATTTGGTCAATATTGCGCAAATAGCCACTTTTGGGAGATGTGTCTTTTGAAAAACTAAAATTGGTCTTTGTAAAAAGAATTTGTTGGTCTTCTCTTTCAAAATTAAAAGCAATCCTGACCTTACCCGTCCACAGGTGCAAAATGAGTATTGTCCAGACTCCGCAACTAAATATCGTAGAGGAAGCTCCACTACAACTCTGAATGTGGTGGCATGACTTAGACAAAGAGGGCAAAGAATGGGTAGGTGACAAATTGGGGGCTCTCGTTGACATCATGAAGGTTAAACCAAGAAATGACTTAATCAAAGCCTTATTAACCTTCTGGGATCCGGTCCATAATGTATTCCATTTCTCAGACTTCGAGCTCACTTCGAGCTCACTCCAACCCTGGAAGAAATAGCAGGGTATGCAGGTTTTGGTCGGGATTTAAGGAACCAACAACTTATCTTCCCAAGGCCCATGTTAGTGCGTTGGTTCTTTGATTTCCTATCCATTAGCAAACAACTCAGGAAGGACCGGGTGGTTGATGGCTGTTGCTCGTTCTATTTCTTTTACTCTAGATATGGCTTTCCAGACGGGTTTGAAACATATGAAAAGGGTCTAAATAACAAACAAGACAAGGATACCTGGAGAATTCACCGTCGAATATCCTTCATAGTGGCATTCCTGTGTGTCATGGTCTTTCCAAATGCAAAATGGACCATTGATGTTCGTGTGGCCAAAATTGCCCAAGTTTTGACTGAGAAGAAGGATCACACACTGGCTTCGCTCATACTGTCTGATATCTACCGGGCTTTAACAGAGTGCAAGTCGGGTTAAACATTCTTCGAAGGTTGCAACATTATTCTCCAAATGTGGCTAATCGAACACCTTCGTCATCACCCGAAATTCATGAGCTATGGTCCTGACAAAACCAACTTTATCAAGAGCTATGAAGAAAGAGTAAAGGGTTACCATTCCCCGGAAGGAGTTGAAGCTTGGATTGAACATCTGAGAACTTTGCAGGCAAATCAGATAGAGTGGACCCTGGGATGGCTGCCTGTCAGAGAGGTCATACACTTGTCTGCTGCAAGAAATCATTTGCTGTTAATGGGCCTAAAATGTGTCCCACCCTATGCACCCCAAAGGGTCTTGAGGCAGTTGGGTCGGTATCAAACAGTACCGGAGGATGAAGACTTGAGTATCCAGGTTATTAAATTGCACCCTGAAGCTCCATTACCTGAAGCCTTGATTCAACAAAATTGGAATGGGTATCGGTATTTGAAAGAAGATACTCAAGTGCCTGACCTTGCCAAAGGTGAAGTAGATCCGGGTTATGCAACGTGGTTTGAAAAAAGAAATTGCATTAATGAAGAACTAGAACCTGAGCCGGAAAGGCCTTCCAAAAGGCCTCATGTTCAAGCTTTCGATGAGAAGATTCAAGAAAGGTTAGCTTGGGGAGAAAAGGAAAGAGAATATCAGGCCACCATCCATGTTCTGAAACAGAAATTGAGGAACCTTGAATTTGACAATGGGTTACAAGCACAGGTAATTGAAGGCAAAAAAGATAGTTAACCGAGAGAACGAGGCACTCCATGCCCAACTCCGGAGTTTGAAAATAGCCGCCGAAACACCGGTGAGAAGTGAAAGGGATGAAAAAATCAGCAACCTGAGGATGAAGGTTCATGAGTATGCGTTTGATTTGACTAAAGCTGAAAATGACCTACTGGATGCCCAAACCAAGTTAGCAAAGGGGGAAGAAGAACAAGCTCATCATTTAAGGCAGAAATATGGCAAAGAAATTGCAATCTTAAAGGAAAAATTATTTCCCTTGGGAAATGAAAAGGTCCAACAAACTAAAGATTTTAAAACAGAAAGGGAGCACTATTATGCACGAATTTGCCAATTGGAAGGAACAATGAAACAACTACAGGACCAAAACAATGCAAATGCCCAAGTATTGGAAGCCCGAGCACAAAAAATAGGGTGCCTGCTTCAGGAGAAAGGGGTCATCAGGAACATGATCAAAGAAATAGCTGACTACGTTGTGCAAAAATGTCACGAATGCGAGAGCATGACTACCTCCATGTTTTTTGCCTCTATGATGACTTTCTTCCACTAGGTGATGGATGATTTGGACCGACTTCAGGGAGACAGTGCACATAGGCCTGCACAGAGACCAGTCAATGCACCACGGTCCCCTAGAAGACAAGTAGAAGCCCTCCTTTACTTTTGATGATTTAGTTTTTGAGTTTGTATTTTATTGCTTTCTAGAATGTTAAGTTGTTTTGTCTTTTTTCTGGAGTCTGTATCGTTTATTTTATGGTTGTCAGTATTTCAAATTACTTGTAATGAAAAAAATGTTATCTTTAGTAATGAAATGAAAGTTGCACCTTGTTATTTTCCTTGAACTACGTGATGATATGATTATGATACGTAGGCAATCCATATAGGATTCGATCATAACCCTAAAAGAGAAATAAAAGAAAGAAAAGAGAAAAAAGATTAAAGCTGAGATGAAACACACAACCGTCGCAAACATTATAGAAAACGTTTGACTGCTTAGGTGCATTTCATCCCAAGGTGTGATTCCCTATATGTTAATATCTCAAACTAACCCGTTTGTTGTCTACTCTCAAAAGGTTCTTACTTTTAAGGTGGTTGGTTTTTGCGGTGGTATTCTGGCGACACATTATTATTTTACAAGGTCGAAAGGAAGCGTTGCAATGGCATCTAAAAGTCATCTGTCTATTGTTGAACCTGTGGATAGCCCCGCATAGGTTATCCCACAGTCAGAATCAGCAATTGCCGAAGAGAATATGAGGCTGAGATGCTGCATGTTAGAAATGTGGGATGCTTGGTCTAATGGCAGGGAGACCCCTAGTGTTATCCCCGGTTTCCCTGAGTTGATCCCAAGAACGGGAGGGACCACTAATGTTCCAATTTAAGCACCTAACCCGTTCATACCATTTGGGTTCCCTACTATGACATCAAACTTCACCGGAATGCCTTCTGAGGTCCGCCCCCATGCACCGTCTTCTGGAATACCATATGTTGTATTCACCGCACCGCGAGCTGCCGGTATGGCACAACCAACATTGCCACGACAGATCTTTGATCCATCAACCTTCACTTTTCAAGCTCCCCAATTCCAACTGGATACTACCCGAGTCACTCCGAACTCTTATCCGCAACATCCACAATCTGAATCTCCTATGGAACATGAGAGAACCTTGAGACCGAACTCTTATCCGCAACATCCACAATCTGAATCTCCTATGGAACATGAGAGAATCTTGAGAAATCCCGAACAAGAGGAGATGACGCAAAGAATGAAAAGTCTTGAGCAAAGCTTGAAAAACATACAGGTCCTGAGTGGCCAAAAGAGCGCATCTTACGCTGATCTATGCATTTTTCCTCATGTGCATCTGCCCGTGGGTTTCAAAACACTAAAATTTGAAAAGAATGATGGTCATAGAGATCCGATTGCCCATTTGAAACGATATTGCAATCAATTGAGAGGGACAGGGGGAAAAGAAGAGTTGTTGATGGCATACTTTGGAGAAAGCCTTGCTAGAATTGCCTTGGAATGGTATATAGATCAAGACATCTCCCGTTGGCACATATGGGATGATCTAGCTCAGAACTTTGTGAGACATTTTCAATACAACGTGGACATAGCTCCAGACAGAAATTCTCTATCCAACCTCAAGAAGAAAGTTTCCGAAAGCTTCCGAGAATACGCCATCAAATGGCGTGAACAGGCGTCCAGAGTAAAACCTCATAAGGATGAGACCGAAATGATCAGTGTTTTCCTGCAGGCCTAAGAGGCTGATTACTTTCAAAATATGATGTCTTCCATAGGCAAACCGTTCGCGGAGGCCATCAAAATTGGTGAAATGGTAGAAAATGGCTTTAAAACGGCCATATCTTGAGTTAGTCAGCCCTGAGAGCCAACTCCCAAGCCATTTAGAGTGGCTCGGGAAGCCTAGCAAGCAGGAAGAATAAAGAAGAGGGAGCCATGATGGCATCAAGCCTAATAAGTTCTTGATGACCTCGGGACTATACAGGGCCATCTCCCAGAGCTTCACAACATTATTTTCCTCATCAAGGCGCAACCTATGTTATGCCTCCCCATCCCTACGAAGTAATGAATTCTCATATGTACCCACGGCCACAACAACAATTCAATCAGAACAGAGCTCCACTTCCCAGAAATAACCATCCTAACCAAGCTCCATATAATCCACGCCCCCCCAGAAAAACTACCAATACAATACCCATCCCCGTGAACCACCCAGAAGAACCAATTTCACGCCCATTGGTGAGTCATACTCTAGACTCTTTCCAAAATTGGTTCAGATGGGTCTTTTGCAGCCTATGCCTCCAAACAGGCAGAATCCAGAATCTCTATCATACAGGCCAGGTACTAGGTGTGCCTATCATTCTGGGGCGGAAATGCATGATACTGAGGATTACTGGACTCTCAAAAGAGCAGTTGAAAGCCTAATTGAACAGAAAAAGGTAGTGTTGAGGGACGAAGAAGTCCCCAATGTAACAAACAATCCATTGCCAGCCTACAACAAACGGGCCCGTCATCGGAATGATTTCTGAGGAAAAGGAGTTCGATCCTACATTGAAAGACATCATTGCCATCACAGACACATAAAAGAAATCTAAAATGGTGGCAAAACCGGTCGGGGATGAAAAGAAAACAAAGCCTACCACCCAGAATGAAGAAAAGGCTAAGGAAGTAGAGAGATAGGTACCACCAACCAAAGAAGCCGTCCTCCACGTCTCAAGAGCTCCTAGAAACAGGCAGCTCATGTTGAGCCCTCCAAAGAGGTTGGAGCTAAGATCAAAGTTGCCAAGAATATATGTACCAAAGGGGAATTATGTGGAAAAAGGGCCAGTCATCTCACCAAAACTAGATGAGCCTTTGATCATCAGTCGCAGGTTACAAATTCCAATAAAAGATACTACTTCCATCCCCTGGAACTATAATCAGACACTGGTCACCTATAAAGGGAAGGAAGTCAAAGGGGAAGTGAATGAAACAAAACCATCTGGGATGTATCATGACCCAGAAGAGTTGAAAAAATCCAATCAGAAACGTTTCCCCCTTAAACAGCCTGTTACTGCCGAAGAAGCCGAGGAATTCTTCCGAAAAATGAAAACATCGGAGTATGGTGTGATTGATGAACTCAGAAAGGCTCCTGCCCAGGTTTCACTCTTGTATCTGTTGTTGAGCTCAAGCGAGCACCAAAAAGTACTTCTAAAGACTCTAAATGAGGCGTATGTGTCAATCGAGACTATGGTTGAACAACTGGAAAGAATGGCAGAGCGGTTCTTTGAAGTCAATAGAATCTCTTTTAGCCGAAATGACTTATCTCCCAAAGGAGTTTCCCATGACAAGGCTTTTCACTTAACAGTCAAGTGTGAGGGTTATTATGTGAAAATGGTCATGCTGGATAACGGATCCAGGGTAGATGTTTGCTCTCTATCAACAATGTAAAGAATGAAAATTGGGACTGAAAGGATCAGGCCAATAATGTTTGTGTCCGGGATTTCGACGGCATCAAAAGGGATACTATAGGAGAAATTGATTTAATCCTAACCATTCGCCCTGTGGATTTCGAAATAACGTTCCAAGTTTTGGACATGGACACTTCCTATAACTTTCTACTAAGAAGGCCCTAGATCCATGCTGCGGGAGCCGTACGCTCTACGCTGCATCAAATGGTCAAGTTCGACTATGAGAACCAAGAGATAGTTTTCCATGGAGAAGATGAACAGTCAATCTACAGGGACCCATCGGTCCCCTGTCTTGAGGCAAGAGAGGGAAGTGAACACATTGTTTACCAGGCTTTTGAAATTGTGCTTGCTGATCAGTGCGAGTAAGGAACTCCATGCCCTCAACTCTATTTGTCGAGCGCATCAATCATGGTCGTCGGTGAAATAATCAAACACGGATACAAGCCCGGGAAAGGGCTTGGGGCATGTTTACAGGGCATCATAAAACCCGTTACGTTGCCTGGCAATAAGAAATTCTTTGGCATAGGTTTTCAATTTACCAACGCCGATGATGAATGGGCTGAAAAACGTAAGAGATATGGGTGGGTTTTGCCTCGGCCAATTCTCCACCTCGCCAAATCATTTTTTAAGCCAAAGTACATAGAAGAGGAAGAAGAGGCCTTTACAGCCGAGGAAATTGGGGATATCTGTGAAGTAATGAGGCGAATGCTCTATGAAGTCCACATGATTTAGTCGGGCGAAGGCTCGAGCACCGCTGAGGTGCAATACATGGGACCAAATGCCAAATTGCAAAATTGGGAAGCTACTGCCTTGCCAGTCAGGCGTGAATCTCGGTAGTTCATGTTTTGCCATCCTTTCTACACTCCGAGTTATTTTAGGGTATAACTCGAGTGTTTTTAATTTTACTATCTTTTAAATTCCGATGTAAAACCCTGTTATTTTCAAAATTTAATGAAATGAAATCAATATTTCATCGTCTATGGATCTTATTGTGTTATCCTTTCTGATTTTGTTATTTTTCTTATTTTTTAGTCCTAATAATTCGGCTTTAAATAACATTACATGCTTGCGGACTTCATACCTAGATCCTAAAATGCCATCTAATTGTGAAATAATGAATCAAGAGCTCGAATATGATGAAGATGGGGCTTTTAGAGAAATAAATTGACAATTGGAACAATTTGAGAATGAGACTAAGCCAAAACTAAATGAAACCGAGCCAATCAATTTGGGCAATTCAGAAGAGGTTAGAGAAACCATGATCAACATTCACACCGAGGAAAACACTAGAGATGCATTGATCCAGCTCTTGTTTGAATTTAAAGATGTGTTTGCATGATCTTACAATGATATGCCCGGACTGAGTGTTAATTTAGTGGTACACAAATTGCCAACTTACCCCGATCATCCAACTGTCCAACAAAAGCAAAGAAAATTCAAAACGGACATCATCGACAAAATTAAAGAAGAAGTTACCGAACAATTAAAAGCCGGTGTAATCCGAGTAGTGAGATACACCACATGGCTAGCTAACGTAGTCCCTGTACCAAAAAAGGACGGGAAGATCCGAGTATGTGTTGATTACAAGGATTTGAACAAAGCGAGTCCCAAGGACAACTTCCCGTTACCAAACGTCCATATCATTGTCGATAATTGTGCCAAACATGAGGTACAGTCGTTTGTGGATTGTTATGCTGGGTATCATCAAGTCCTAATGGATGAAGAGGATTCTCAAAAGACGGCTTTCACCATACCATAGAGAACTTACTATTACAGGGTCATGCCGTTTGGTTTAAAAAACGTCGGGGCAACTTATATGAGAGCCATGACTGCCATCTTCCATGACATGATGCACCAAGAAATTGAGGTGTATGTTGATGATGTAATTATTTAATCCAGAACACAAGAATACCATGTTCGAGATTTGAGTAAATTCTTTGAGCGGCTACGCAAGTATGACTTGAAATTGAACCCTGCTAAATGTGGGTTTGATGTTACCGTCCGAGAAACTCTTGGGGTTTATAGTCAGCCGAAGAGGCATTGAATTAGATCCAACAAAGATAAAATCTATCCGAGATTTGTCACCTCCGAAAACTAAGAAGTCATGAGTTTACTGGGAAGATTAAACTACATCAGCTGGTTCGTTGCACAACTTACAACCACCTATGAGCCCATATTTAAGCTGCTAAAGAAAGAAGCGGCGATTAAATGGATAGATGAATGCGAAGAAGATTTTGAAAAAATCAAAGAATATTTGTCAAATCCGCCAGTGTTGGTCTCACCTGAGCCCGGGAGACCTTTTTTATTGTACCTGACCGTCTTGGAGAATTTTTTTGGATGTGTCCTCGGGCAACACGATATTATGGGGAAGAAAGAGCAAGACATCTACTATCTGAGCAAGAAATTCACTGGGTATGAAGCCAAATACACTCTGCTGGAGAGAACTTGTTGTGCCCTAACTTGGGTCGCTCAAAAGCTCAAACATTATTTGTTAGCCTATACCACATATCTCAAAACCAGGTTGGATCCTTTAAAGTACATATTTCAAAAACCAATGCCCATCGGAAGGCTAGCAAAATGGCAAATCTTGCTCACAGAGTTCGACATTGTCTATGTCACCCGTACAACCATGAAAGCCCAAGCCTTGGACGATCATCTGGATGAGAACACGGTTGATGATTAATACCGACCTTTAAGCACTTATTTCCCGGATGAGGAAGTAAATTCAGTTGAAATAATCCCAGAAGACACTAACACTTGGAAAATGTTCTTTGATGGAGTAGTCAATGCAAAAGGTATTGGGATTGGGGCAATCTTGATTTCGCCCACGGGACAACACTATCTAGGAACCGCCCGTCTTCGGTTCTTCTGTACAAACAACACTGCTGAATATCAAGCTTGCATAATGGGCATGAACATGGCAATTGATATGGATGTAGAGGAATTATTAATCATGGGGGACTCTGATTTGATCATTAAAGAAGCACAACGCGAATGGGAAACTCGAGATATCAAGCTTCTTCCATATAGACAACATGTGGAAGATCTCAGCAAGAGATTCAAATCCGCTGAGTTCAAGTACATTCCTCGATTCCACAATGAGTTGGCTGATGCATTAGCTACCTTAGCTGCAATGCTTCCATATCCGGGCAATGCCCATATTGACCCGTTAGAGATTCAAATTCGGGAAAGACATGGTTATTATAATACAGTTGAAGTAGAACCCGATATCCAACCATGATATCATAATATTAAAAGGTGCTTGAAAACAAAAGAATACCCGGAGTAGGCCAGTGGAGATAAAAAGAGAACCCTTAGAAGGCTCGCCAGCATTTTCTTCTTAAGCAGAGAGGTGTTGTATAAAGAACTCCTGATCTGAATCTATTAAGGTGCGTGGATGCCAAAGACGCTGAAAAGATTATGAATGGAGTGCATTCAGGAGTATGCGGTCCCCATATGAACGGATACGTCCTCGCAAAGAAAATCGTGTGGGCAGGATATTACTGGATGACCATGGAAAAGGATTGTTTCAGTTTTGTCCGAAAGTGCCATCAGTGTCAAATACATGGCGACCTGATTCATGCACCACCCTCAGAGTTACATCCCATGTTAGCACCTTGGTTGTTCGTTGCCTGGGGATTGGATGTCATTGGGCAAATCGAGCCGAGAGCTTCAAATGGGCATAGATTTATCTTGGTTGCTATCGACTATTTCACAAAATGGGTCGAGGCAGTCACATTCAAAGCCTTCACTAAGAAAGCAGTGGTGGATTTTGTGCACTCCAACATCATCTATCGTTTTGGTATTCCAAAAACTATCATTACTGACAATGCCACAAATCTAAACAGTCACTTGATGAGGGAGGTATGCGAACAGTTTAAAATCACACACCATAATTCCACCTCTTACCGGCCCAAATCCAATGGCGTCGTTGAAGTAGCAAATAAAAACATCAAGAAAATCCTCAAAAAAATGATCCAAAGTTCTAGGCAATGGCATGAGAAATGGCTTTTCGCATTATTGGGATATCGCACAGCCGTGCGCACATCAGTTGGAGATACACCTTATCTATTGGTTTATGGAACTGAAGCCGTAATACCTGCAGAAGTTGAAATTCCCTCCCTTCAAATCATTGTCGAAGCAGAGATTGAGGATGATGAATGGGTCAAAACCCGATTGGAACTATTAACTCCGATCGATGAGAAAATAATGGTCGTAGTTTGTCACGGGTAGTTGTACCAACAAAGAATGGCTCGTGCTTATAACAAGAAAGTGAGGCCTAGGAATTTTGAAGTGGGGCAACTCGTCCTAAGGCGTATCCTCCCGCACTATGAAGAGGAAAAAGGAAAATTCGCCCCAAATTGGAAAGATCCATACATCATAAGGAAACTGTTCCCAAAAGGGGCATTATACTTGGGGGACATCGAAGGAAATGAACCTGAAACGGCTGTTAATGCAGATGCAGTCAAAAGAAACTATGTTTGACCTTTTCGTAAGAATAGTGCTCCCCGATTGAAGTGACGAAGGCTTTCATTCCTACTACCCCAAACACTATCAACTTTTGTAAACCCTGTTGAGCTGTTTGTTCTTCTTTAATTACGCTCCTTGGAACCAAAATCATCAAAAAGAAATCAAAAACCAAAACATAACAAAAATATTTCCCTGAACTACTTTTGACTTGATTCCGAAAGGATACGTAGGCAGCCTCTCCCTGTCTTCAGTCACACCAAAATAAAATTCCATATTTCCCCCAAGAGTTTAAGTTGGGGCAAGGGTTAAGATACGTTCGGCAATGTTCCGCCCGAAAGGTTCCAAAGTTGTAATTCGATACGAATTCTTTTTACCCCAAATCCTGTTCAAGTCCTTCCAATCGATCGGCAAAGATGTCCAAAATTGGAGGATACAATTTTTTATATCTGACACAAACAAATGAAAGAAATTAAAATGAGAGATTCTTATCGGTGAAAACCTACACGGGCACCTGAAGCGACAACAAGAAGAAAAATTAAACGAGAGAGCCTTATTGGTGAAAATCCACACGGGCACCGTAAGGCGATAATAAGCAGAGAAATTGAAAATGAGAGAGTCTTGTTAGTGAAAACTCGCAAAGAGCACAACAGGGCGATGGCGAGAAGAGAAATGAGAGAGGTTAATTGGTTAAAACCCGCAAAGGGCACCACTGATCGAAAAGGATAATGGGTCACTGACATGGACACAGTCAAGGGCAAGGTTTCTCAATCTCGAGGTAATAGTTGTGATGAATTTCTAAGAGTCAGACTTTACATGAATTAGGCATCCAGTCTAAAAGGCATGTCATGTTCATTGAAGTCTGCATGCACTCCAGATAAGTCCTTCTTTCATTCCTCCGAAAGGGATATTTCTTGTCTAAATTCATTTTTTTCCGTTCCTTTGTTTATTTTCTTTCAATCCCTTTTGGTATAACTTTGTTACTAAATAAAGACAAAGAAAGGATGGCAAAACTGATTTACAGGGCTCTCATTTGACACGGGCTAATATGCAAAAGGCACCTAGCCTCATTAGGGGCATCGAGTCGATCCTGACTGGCCGCAACAACCGATGCTTCAAACTCAAAACTCTCGAAAGGAGAAAATCAAATTAAAATGCCTATAAAGGAAAAGGAAGTTGAAAGATCGAGTCCCACATGTTTAAGCATCTCGGCAGAAGTTTGAAAAGCAGAAGTACTCCAAAAGCTTTGAATTTGAAATGAAGGGCCAATAAAGGCGAAACAAAGAAAAGGTTAAGTCTGAGGAGCCAAAATCTCACCAATGCTCCGAAATACAAAAGAAAAATAAGTCAAAAAGTGAAAGACCTACAAAGGTAAACAAAGTCAGAATGTTGGGTCACACACGACCAATTGCCATAGTAAAATCTAGAAAGCCAAGATCCTCGGGATTAAAAATGAAACCCAATCCCCAACAATCAAGCAAGCAGTTGAGATCTTCGTCAAAAGATGGTCCGAGATCAAGCAAGTTGAAATAATCAAGGTCGCCAAGCCAACCACCTTTTCAAACTGACAATTATCCTTTGTTTGAAGAAAACAGGTGTAACTCGAAAGTAACCTTGCAAGAAGAAAGTGCAACCAAAAGAAAATGCGCGAGGGCTAGAAGCAGCTTCGCAACAACAACCCCAAAGGAAAATTCCCTCTAAAATTCTTTCCCGCCTTTACTCATTTTCTAAAAATAATCAAAATAGGAAGAGGAAATGATGTTGAAAACAGTTCAAATCTAAAGTAGCATAGGGCCTCCTATCCCTAGCTACACCCTCTCCAACCTAGGATATTCCATTCCTTAGTTGATTCCAACATAGAGTCTCAATCCCTAGTTGATGATGGCATAACCCGATGACTTTTCCAACCTAGGATGTTCCATTCCTTAGTTGATGCCAACATAGGGTCCTAATCCCTAGTTAATGCCGGCATAACCCGATGACTTTTCCAACCTAGAATGTTTCATTCCTTAGTTGATGACAACATAGGGTCCCAATCCCTAGTTGATGCCGGCATAACCTGATGACTTTTTCAACCTAGGATGTTCCACTCCTTAGTTGATGCCAACATAGAGTCCCATTCCCTAGTTGATACCGGCATAACCCGATGACTTTTCGAACCTAGGATATTCCATTCCTTAGTTGATGCCAACATAGGGTCTCATTCCCTAGTTGATTCCGGCATAAACCGATGATTTTTCCAACTTAGGATCCCAATCCCTAGTTGATGCCGGCATAACCCAATGATTCTTCCAACATAGGGTCCCACTCCCTAGCAGACACCAGCATAACCTGGTGATCTTTTCCTGAAAACAACATAACCTATTGATCTTCTCCAGACACCAGCATAACCCGGTGATCTCTTTACTGGAAACAACA
This sequence comes from Nicotiana knightiana, assembly GCA_005239525.1. Taxonomy (NCBI): domain Eukaryota; kingdom Viridiplantae; phylum Streptophyta; class Magnoliopsida; order Solanales; family Solanaceae; genus Nicotiana; species Nicotiana knightiana. The sequence goes on along the minus strand of ML419931.1, from coordinate 137,590 downwards.
TAACCTATTGACTTTTCCAGACACCAACATAACCTGGTAATCTTTTCCCGACAATAGCATAACCTGTTGATCTTTTCCAGACACTGGCATAACACAGTGATCACTTTTCCTGGAAACATCATAACCTGTTGACCTTTCCAGACACCAGCATAACCTGGTAATCTTTTCCTGACAACAACATAACCTGTTGACCTTTCCAAACACCAGCATAACATGGTGATCTTTTCTTGACAACAACATAACATGTTGATCTTTTCCCAATACTAGCATAACCTGGTGATCTTCTTTTGACAATAACATAACCTGTTGATCTTTTCCCAATCCAGCATAACTTGGTGATCTTCTTTTGGCAACAGCATAACCTGTTGATCTTTTCCCAACACCAGCATAACCTGGTGATCTTCTCTTGGCAACAACATAACCTGTTGATCCTTCCCAGACGTCGGCATAACCTGGTGATCCTTTCTTGGAAACAACATAACCCGTTGATCCATCCCAGATGTCGGCATAACCTGGTGATCTTTTTCTGTCAGCGACATAACCTGTTGATTTTCTCCTGACGTCGGCATAACCTGGCGATCTTTTCTGACGACGGCATAACCTGTCGATTTTTTCAACATATGGTCTCCAATCCCTAGTTTATTTTACTTCCAGGCATAGGATATCCACCCCTTAGTCTACATTCACTCCGGGTGAACCATTCCCAACTTTCATCGCGTTCAATAATAAATTAGTATAGATTTCATTACAATACCTCACGAAATTTTCCTAGAGAAAATTGAGGCAGAAAATTTCGTTCGTTTGTTCTTGATGTTGCACAGATTACACTTTAGGGCAATGGATTTGAGACGACCAAAAGAAGGAGTTCCAATCCAAAATAAAAGAGAGAAAGAGAAGATTGAACCCAAAGTGCAGAAGTGGGGAAGACGTGTACTATTCAGCACAAGATTGAAGTCATCCGTTCTATATATCCTGCCTTGATATGAAGGGCGAGAAGATAAAACCAACATCTACGACTATCAAGCATCAAGATCCAGGTCGGAGTCGGCAAAACAACTAGCCCAGACTCAAGACCAAGCTTTAGAGTATATAGATAGGGATTTTGTAACTAGTAGTTGATAGGCTTAATTAGTCTTTTTATCTTGTTACTTTGGTGTAATAAGGAGCTCAACAGCAGTAACAGCAGCAACAACCACAGTGAAATCACAGTTACCTGGTAGTCCCAGCTACCAAAACTTCCAGAACTACATTGACCTGATTCCTTTATAGCCAATGATATGTAGGCAACCTTGAAGCAGGGTTCGATCAAACTTTTTTTAAAAAAATGCTTCGCATGGAGTATTTGTAGGGGTAAAAGTTGCTCACTTTGTCTTTGCCCGAAAACTCTTCGTGTTACCGAGCAAAGAGGGGCAGCTGTGAGCATGTAATTTTTAACCTACCATATACTCCTACAAATTCAATAAATAAATTAGTTTTATATTTTTTTGTTGAATTTCAGTGTTATTGGTGAATTATTTTTGCATTGCATAATCATAATTTATCTTTTAAAATTTATAAATGATTTAAAGTTGCATAATTAGGTGCCTAACCTCAATCATTTTTATTGGAAAATTTATAAAATTTATCCTTCAAATAATTACAAGTGTTAATTAATGATTTCACTTTTTATTTCACTCGTTAATTAAATTTTGATTAGATAAAGACTAGGATTAGAACTGATCAATATATTTCTAGATTTTTTTTAATTATTGATTGAAACAAATAATGATAAAATATTGATTATGTGGCATAAGTAGGTTTTAATGATTAATTGCATAATTTAATCATTTTTTCTAAGAAAATTATGAAATTTGTTCTGTAAATAACTATGTGTAACGACCCGGTCCGTCGTTACGTAGGACCTACATTATAATTGTTGGTATTGACTCGTCATAGGTTGGTTATTCTGTTATTGATGTGTTAGGGTTGATAGGCTTGAAATTGGAGGTTGTAGTGAGAGTTCAGTCATGTAGCCTTTAGAGATAGCCTTATAATGGAAAAAGTCAACTGAGAGTTGACTTATTGTGAAACGACCTCGGAATACGGATTTTATGGCTCGGATAACTTCGGTAGGTGATTTGGGACTTAGGAGTGAGTTCAGAATATTTTTGTGATGTCCGGTGTAGAATTATGCTTGAATTGGCGAATTAGTTTTTGGCGATTTCCGGTTGGCAGTGGAAAATAGGCTATCGGGTTCAGAATGGAATTCCCGACAGTTGGAATAGGTTTTTAATGTCATTTTGGATATGTCTGCACAATTTCAGGTCAATCGGAGTTGTTTTGGCTAGTTTCGGCATAATTGGAGGATTTTAGAAATTTCAAAGTTCTTAGGCTTGAATTTGATGTGATTTTGGTGTTTTGATGTTATTTTTAGTGTTTTGGAAGTGCAACTAAGTTTGAATAATTATATATGAGGTGCTGGTATGTTTGGTTGAGGTCCCAAAGGGCTCGGGATGGTTTCGGATGGTTAACAGGGAGTTTGGAATGATTTTTCATCGCTAATGTTCTGTTGCTGATGTTTTCTCACCTGCGGATGGGGAGCCACATGTGCGGTTCCGCAGGAGAGGACGTGTCACCGCAGGTGCGGAAGTTGGCTAAGTGAGGGGATTTCCGCAGGTGCGAGGTATTTGCCGCACCTGCGAGGCCGCAGATGCGGGAGGTCGATCGCAGGTGCGGAATTAGAGTCCTTGTAATTTTCTGCAGGTGCGCACCTGGGATCCACATGTGCGGTTCCGTAGGTGCGTGTAAGTCATCACAGGTGCGGATCCACTGGACAGAAGGTATAAAAATGTGCCTTCGCAAATTTTAGCCATTTTCTCAATATTTCATCCGGGTTTGAATCTTTTGGAAGGCTTTTGAAGAGGGGATTTGATAGTTCTTCACCAAGGTAAGATTTTTGGATTCTAAACTCGTTTATATGTGATTAAAGGTCGTATTAATGGTGCAAATTAGGGAAAAATCAGTGTAAATTGGGTGATTAGGGCTTGGGATTAAGAATCTTTAAAATGGTGATTTGAGGGGTCATTTGGACTCCGAATTTCGTGTTCTTTATATGTACGGACTCGTGAGATGATGAAGAACAGTTCTATATAAAAATTTCTGAGTTTTGGGACGTGGAACCGGGGGTCGGGTTTGACCAATTTCGGGATTTTTGAGTATTTTTGATACATTTCGATTGGGATTAGTCCCTTAGAGTATTATAATGATATACATCTGATTGTTGGTAGATTTGGAGCACTAGGAGGCCGAATTTAGAGGCAAGGGCACTACGGAGTAGTGTATTAGCTGGTTTTGAGGTAAGTAACGCTTCCAAACTTGGAACTGAGGGTTCGAAACCCCAAACTATTTGATATTTGCTGTTAATTAAGGTGACGCACTTGCCAAGTGGCGGTCATGCGGGCGTTTACCGAATATTTGTAGCCTGGCTCATCCCATGGCACTGTCTGCTGATTATCTCATATTGATATTGTACTATGAAGGTGGTTATTACCTTGAACGAAATAGAAATCATGCTAAGTATAAATGTTAAGGCTTCACGCCGATGTGTTTAGACCGGAATGGTCCATTATTGTTGTCTCTATCTGCGATTATTTCTTTCATGTACTCAGTCCTGTTATAGTGCCACGAACCATTTCCGAAGTCGTGATGACGCCTGTCGTGGAACCAGGAAAGCCACCCATTTTATCCAACTAAATGCAAATTCCCATAAGATGCCCCTTTTTAACAAATTATGAAATCAATGACAATAATAATAAATCCAGTAATTTAGGATAAAACCAGTTTATGAAATTAAAAGACCAAACCTTACTAACCCCGGATCCAGTGTCACATAGTCATGAGCTGCTAATACTAAATAAAATCAAACGAAATGACTAACATAGTCTGAAAATAAATACGACAGGTAGAAAGGAAAGAGAAGACGAGATCACGGTCGCCAGCTGCTACCTCGTCAACTCTGATGAAACTGTTGTGATCCCTGACCCGAGATGAACTCCTCTGTACCTGGATCTACACACAAGGTGCAGGGGGTAACGTGAGTACACCAACTCAGTAGTAACGAAACCAAACTACGGGCTGAGAGGTAGTGACAGACTAAACCTCCGATAATTCAAACAACAATATATAAATTGGACATGACAGTAGTATATCAGGAAATAAATACGATGTATCAAGATATGTCTGTAACCATGCTACTAGCATGAATGCATATAGAATCATGCATGATGTGTACTCATAAATCAAGCTCTCATAAGGTGGTCCACTCAGTACTAGAATACGGCCTTCAGGCCCAGGGAAGTCCATCCCGGATATTACATAAACATGAGTGACACAGTTACCAAGTACTGAGGAAAACGGCTGATCTAGCCCCCACGGGGAAATCCATCTCCGGAACATAATAACCACGGAGAAATCCATCTTCGGAACATAACAACCACGGAGAAATTCATCTCCAGAACATAACAACCACGGAGAAATCCATCTCCGGAACATAACAACCACGGAGAAATCCATCTGCGGAATATCTGTGCGCTCACCGGGGGTGTATAGACTCCAGAGGGGCTCCTTTTAGCCCAAGCGTATATCAAGCCAACGAAGGCATAATTTCAGGATCGCTGCGGTGTGCAATCCGACCTCATAACTTTCTCAAACCAGGCTCTAAGCCTCACTCAGTCAGTACCTTCCAGCCTCACTTAGAATGCTCTAACATATGCAATGCAACCCAAAACAATGATAATATAAATAAACTAGCAACTTACGAGACTGAGGCATGAAACATATACTACAACAGGACTGAGTACACGAAAGCCATAATCACAGATAGAGACAGCAATAATCGACCATTTCGGTCTAAACACATCGGCGTGAAGCCTTAACATTAATAATTAGCATGATTTCTATTTCGTTTCAGAATAATTACCACCTTCACATTACAATATCAATCTGGGATAACCAATAGGCAGTGCCATGGGATGAGCCAGGCTACAAATATCCGGTAAACGCCCGCATGGCCGTCACTTGGCAAGTGCGTCACCTTAATTAACAACAGTTATCAAATAGTTTGGGGTTTCGAACCCTCAGTTCCAAGTTTGGAAGCGTCACTTACCTCAAAATCGGCTAACGCACTACTCCGCAGTTCCCTTGCGCGGCCTCCGAGTGCTCCAAATCTACCAACAATCAGGCGTAAATCATTATAATATGCTAAGGAACTAATCCCAATCGAAATGTATCACAATACTCAAAAATCCCGAAATTGGTCAAAACCTGACCGCCGGTCCCACGTCCCAAAATTCAGAAACTTTTATACCAAACTGTTCTTCGTCATCTCATGAGTCCGTACATATAAATAACACCAAAATCGGAGTCCGTTTGACCCCTCAAATCGACCCCTAAAGGTCTCTAATTCTCAAGCCCTAAAACCCCATTTTTTTTCTACTGTTTCTCCATGAATTTACACTGGTTTTATGCCCTATAATCACCCATAATCGAGTTTTAATGACTAGAACACTTACCTCTATGAAGAACAAGAATTTCCCTCTTCAAAATCGCCCCCAAGAGCTCTTTGTCGTACAACAATGGTGAAAAAGAGGGTTTGAGTCGCGGAAGGGTTTAATTATTTATGCCCAGTGATTTCTTCACCTCGAACGTGGACTCCCTGTCGCGATTGCGTAGCACCACTCTCCAACCCCACGCGATCACAAATCTCCTCACGCGATCGCAAAGACCAATCGACCTCGCTCCCACGCGCCTGCCTTATCCCTACGCGATCGCAACACTCCTCACGCGATCGCACTGCTCACCCTGCTCAACCTTTGCGATCGCGAACACACCTATGCGATCACAGAGAGTAAAATTCTGCCCCTCACAATTTGCACTACGCGATCGCGACTGTATCCCTGCGATCGCGTACAAGGACACCAGCAACAGAACACCCAATTTTTTAAGTAGGTTCCTAAAGAAAAAAACGCCCGTTAACCACCCGATATCAATCCCGATCCCCTCGGGACCCCAACCAAAGTTACCAACACATCCCATAACATCATTCAAACTTATTTGTACTCTCACAACACCAAAATTAACATCAAAACACCAAATTTACATTGGATTCACGCCTAAGAACTTTTAAATTTCTAAAATTCGCCAACTACGCCGAAACCAACCAAAACACCTTCGATTTACCTGAAATTTCGCAGACATATCCAAAAGGACATTATGAACCTGTTCCAACTTCCGGAATTCCATTCCGACCCCGATAGCCTATTTTTCACTGCCGACCGGAAATCGTCAAAAACTAACTTTCGCCAATTTAAGCCTAATTCTACACTGGACATCACAAAAATATTCCGAACACATTTCTAAGTCCCAAATCACCTAACCAAGCTATCCGAGCCATAAAATCCGCATTCCGAGGTCGTTTACCAATAAGTCAACTCTCAGTTGACTTTTCCCATTATAAGGCTATCTTTAAAGACTAAGTTGCTGAATTCTCATTTAAGCATTCCGATTTCAAGCCTATCAACTCTAACACATCAATAATAGAATAACCAATTTATAACAAGTCGATAAAGTAATTTAAATGCAGGTTTTTACGTAACGACAGGCCGGGTCGTTACATTCTCCCCCACTTAAACATACGTTCGTCCTCGAACGTGCCTAGAGCTGTTCCAATACCACCAAAAAGTTGTTGTGTAACCTCTTATGAACATATTCAGAGGTGATCCCCGGTCACCTTACCCCATCTACGTCTGATAACACAACATAACTGGAATTTCATTATCAAATCCTGACCCATAGACCTTAAAACCAAGTTTTCCACTTCTGAAATAATTTACAAGTTCAAATTTCCACAACTATAAACTGAATGTGTCTGAGAACACTGTAACAAGTCATATCTGTAACCCAAGATGAAATACCATGATCCACTGCACGACTCAAGCACTCGTGGCGATAACTCCTAATCACAACAGTTGCTTATAACAACCAAATACCGGTAAACAACCTCTTATCAAGAAATGCCTCGCTCTTACACTTTCATATACTGCCGATGATGACAGAAACACGTATAAACCAATAACCATTCACCCGATCAGTATCAATACCATCCAGAGTCGTAAATTGTGCAATCAATAGCCACATGCCAAGAGTTCGATTCATTAAATAAATAAGACTCGCACGAGAGGGCTATCCTGCCACTAACACTTACCATTACCACATCATACTAAAATCCTGACACACATCATGAAACCATATCACACAAATCCGACACCAAGGATCATACCTCTACCTAACCGAGCTGCAAAGCGTGATCCCATCCAACTGCTGGACCACATGACACACCCCAAACCACCTTGCTCAAAATCAATAACCATGCGAAATTCGACATCAATTACTCAAAGTGCATTGCCATAATCACGGTAAATCGGACGATACCATGCCACCCAAATCAGAAAGAACATAACCAACACGTCTCAATCCTGCAACACCCAATTACTTAACTCACTCAAATCTCGCTATACAGCCTCGATATGACTACATCATATGCACATATATAACCGACGATCACAACTCCTCGAACATTGATCACGCTCAACTATGTCTAATAAAAGACTAAGCGGGCGTTGCAAATATAATCCGGGGTATTATGCCCAGAGTCGATCCCACAGGGAATTTACGTATCAAGCAAGCTATTAGAATACTCAACTGTCACTTGAGGTTATTTAAATTACTAATACTAAAGATTAACTACGCTAAGGTGTAAATAATTGTAATAAAGATCTAAGGTTATGGTATCCCCCGTCGGTGAATTTACTTCTCGAATACTTTATATAGCTTGATTAGTTGTCTTTATCAATCATGAACACTCTATCTACCATAAATCTCTCTCAAGTAATTATGATAATTTACTAGACGCACTCTCTCAAGTTA